>JASAMY010001471.1:0-97345 GCA_030248085.1 Paralinhomoeus sp. GSCO2_6
CTTGAAAGTGACATGGAACAACTCAAAGCAGCAGTTGAAGAGATGAAAAGATTGTCAGTAAAATAGTGATCCATGCTTCAGTTCTGTTCCAGATATTGCACTGCTTTAATTTAAGGTGCACAGAGGGGAGTGCAAAGATATGCTCGCGAAATGTGTGGAAAAGGAAAGCGCGCTAAAAGAGCAGGTTTGTGCATACAGTATATTGTACCTTTGTACATGGCATCCTTTGTACAAGCAGATCCTTTGTAAAGGGTGTTTTTTTTAAATTAACCAATTTGTTTTTTGAATAACTTTTTATTTCCGGGTCCGATTTTCGTGAAATTTGGACCATGGACGCAGAACGCTTTGGGATTTTGTCTAGAAGAGGAATCATCGAAATCGGATAAGCTTTCAAAAAGTTATGACCTTTCAAAGTTGAAGTCCAAATTTGCGAGTTAGTGATCCAGGCACGCGGCCGGCACACCGCAGTGAAACGCCTTTCTTCTCAGGCCATCTGCAACAAAATTTCAGGTGATGTGCGAAATTTCATGGGCTACACGATGACGTTACCCGTTTTGAGCGGTATTTTGAATTTGCATTACATCGGTGGCAAAATTCAAAGTCGGCGTAGAAAGTCGCGCACTGCTAACTCATTTCACCAAAAGTTCTCTATTGCAAGTGGAAAATAAAAATCTGATAGACTACAACTGTGGGGAATGTTTTGAGGATATGTCGATTCTAAACCACCCTTGTTTTATGTAAATTCAAGAACTATTTGTTTAGAAGCCGACTTCTAAAATTTTCCCATGAGATGCAGGGTTTTTGTGGATTTTCAGATTTTGGGCTGCCACTGCTGTGGTGTAAAAGCTGGCTCATTGACATAATTCCGTCAAATAATCCTCAGGACATTCCACACAGTTGTAGTCTATCAAATTCTTATGTTCCACTTTCAATAGAGAACTCGTGAAATGCATTAGCAGTGAGCTACTTTTGCACTGACTTTGAATTTTGCCACTGATGTAATGCAAATTCCAAATGCCGCTCAAAAGCGTTTAATGTCCTCATGTAGCCCATGAAATTTTGCACATAACCTGAAATTTTGTTGCAGATCGGCCTGAGAAGAAGGCGTTTGATTGCAGTGTCCATGTCCCATGCCTGGATCACTGACTAAAAAATTTGGACTTCAACTTGAAAGGTCATAAGACTTTTTGAAAGCTAATACCAAATTTCGATGATTTTTCTTCTAGACAAAATCCCACAGCCTTCTGCGTCCGGGCGTCCAATTTTCACTAAAAGCGGACGCGGAAATAAAGGTATTCAAGAGGCGGATAGGTTAATTAAAAAAAAAAACACCCTTTACATGGCATAAAGTGGAGTAATGTCCCAGAAAAAATGCCATCCCACGCTAAGGAGCTCAAGCGAACGGATAGACAGGCACACTGAGACTACCAGTCACTCTCCAAATGTTGGCCATTTGAGGTGGACAAGCTTGGGCCACTGGAAAGTGATTTGGAACAGCTCAGAGGAAAACTTGAAGAAATAAATTGCAAGTTGAACAGACTAGTATGCGTAAACCCTACAATTAGCCCCCCTATAATTAGCCCCCCCCATAATAATACACCCTCCCAAGACCACTTTGAGTTAATAAGCCCCCCTATAATTACACCCCCTCCCTAAATGGACCATCGTCTAAAAGGCACATGTTTCCATGTCTGGGTGTATGTATGGTCGCGTATGTGTATGTATGTACACGTATGTGTATGTGAGACTGTGTGAGAGTGTGTTAGAATGTACTAACGTGTGTGCACAGCGCCATTTTCCCTTAAAAAATCGCCTCCACGCACCATTTTGCCCACACATCTTCCCACCTCATCAGTACTTCCAGTTTATAAGCCCCCCTCTAATTAGCCCCCCCTATAATTATACACCCTCCTAGAGCTCCAACCAAAAATTAGCCCCCCGGGGGGCTAATTGTGCGGTTTACAGCAATTGCAGTTTATAGTTCATTGTAGAATGGGCATTGTGATTGAATGACCTAGATTATGCACTCTTCAGTTCAAATCCTTGCCTGTGAGGCACTATTAGGATATGACACCAATACAGTGTTTTGTTTTAGTGGGGCATACGGCAATGCATCCACTATCTACTGTAAGTTCCCAAGTCGCTCACCTATGTGATTTACTGTTTGCGAGAAATTATATTTCATATACAGGTCTAAAGGGAGACACAAGCAGGAGAAGATACAACCAGAAGAAGAGGAAGTTGTACAAAAGGATGAGGTACATATTTTTGACCTGGCATTGTTTGCATTGGGTACACACATATATTGCTCAATCAACTTTTAATTCAAACACTGTGTGACATACCCACTGACGTACACACTTTTTAAGGTACATGCCAAACACAAGACATACAGGTGCATGTTAAGGTGGAGCCGCTTCATTCTGAGTTGGAGGACGAGCAGGAAGAGCTTAGCCAACTCCAAAGTGCTGTTGAACAACTCAAAGGAAAACTTGAAGAAATGGAGAAAATGTGAGTTTAAAATTACGTGTGACTAATGTACAACGCGCATAATATACACCTCCAATTCCATGCTTCAGCTGTAAAGAAGAGTGCAAAGATGAGCTCACTAAGCTGGAAGAAAAGGAGAACTCTCTAAAAGAACAGGTGCATTATACACTAGCTATGTATGTGGTTTTTGTACTACCACACTACCACTGCCAGTACCACAGCACTAGTGTACCAGCGCGCAGCTTCAACTTCCAGTTTTGAAAAAAAAGTCAAACATAAACACGCTTCTGCCCACAAGTTCCGTATACACCCTTTGAGGTTGACAAACTTGGGCCACTGGAAAGTGCCATCGAAGAACTAAAAGGAAAGCTGGAAGACATGGAGAAGACGTTGGTTCACAGTCAATGCGACTTACTGTATATGGAGTGAACTTTGTATGATAATCCGAGTTTAGATGTGAAGGCAGACACAAGCATGAGCATCAAGCCAAAGAAGAATTATCTGGGAAGGAAGAGGTTCATTCTGATACGTTTATTGTTTGCTGCAAATTGTTGCACGCACGCACGCACGCACGCACGCACGCACGCACGCACGCACGCACGCACGCACGCACTCACGCGCGCACGCACGCACGCAGCACGCACACACGCACGCGCGCACGCATGGGCAAGGCACACATCTTAGGAGGATTCTCAAGTTGAGTTGATTGATATATATCAAATAGTGTGCCCACTGCAAAGCGCTGTTGATGAACTCAAATGAAAAATCGTTCAAATTGAACAGACGTGTGTGACTGAGAGAGAGAGAGAGAGAGAGAGAGAGAGAGAGAGAGAGAGAGAGAGAGAGAGAGAGAGAGAGAGAGAGAGAGAGAGAGAGAGAGAGAGAGAGAGAGAGAGAGAGAGAGAGAGAGAGAGAGAGAGAGAGAGAGAGAGAGAGAGAGAGAGAGAGAGAGAGAGAGAGAGAGAGAGAGAGAGAGAGAGAGAGAGAGAGAGAGAGAGAGAGAGATTGTTTTTTTTTTTTTTTTTTTTTTTTTTTTATTTTTTTTTTAATAATATCTAATATTTTTTTTTTTTTTTTTTTTTTTTTTTAGAGAGAGAGAGTGAGAGAGAGAGAGAGAGAGAGAGAGAGAGAGAGAGAGAGAGAGAGAGAGAGAGAGAGAGATTAGCAGCTGCAGCACTAAATAGTTGCGTTATTCAGATGCAAAGAGGGGTCGACACATGAGCATGTTCAAGTTGATGAGAAGCAAGTCTCACTCATAGAAGAGGTACTGTACATGACGATTGTGTGCAGTGAAGACCACTGGAATGTGTAGGCATGCATGTCACGTGATACAGTGTGGATTTGTGCCGTTGTCTGCGTTGCATGATGTTCGCAAAATCTGTTAGTGCATTGTGCAAAACATGTTTCATTAAAGGTGCAAAGCGTGCAAGCCCAGTTGAAGAGTGATAACGAGAAACTCGGCACGCTTGTGGAAGAACTCAAAGGAAAGATTGAAGAAATGGAGAACAAGTAGGCTGTACATGCATCGTCAGCACCTACATACCGTAAATCTTCATTCCAATAGTGCCCCTCTCCAATAGTGCTCCCCAGTACAAGAAATGCCATACAATTTGCATTATACAGGGACACAAATAAAGCAGAAGTTATGTAAAAGAGGTGTGTATACAGCTACATCCATTAATGAATGACATTTCAGCTACTTTGAACTGTTCGACGCCTAAGAAAGGGAGGGAGAGAAGAAAGGGAATACAACTCCAATAGTGCCTCGGGGTAAAGATTGGTTGAAAGAATACTTCGGGGGGGGGGTGGGGCAGGGGCAGTATTGGAGGATTTACGGTATGTATCAATGCACATTATGCGTGTAACTTGAACGAATAAAAACTATTCCTGCGAACATGCACATACAGATACCTACACATAGGTACATATACAACTCATCGAATATTTAGGGTGCAATCAGTGGAAGAGCAGTGCAAGGATGAGGCGCCAATCGCTGAGATCAAAGAAACTGAATCGGATGAGCAGGTGCAGCACTCCACTAGTCATTCCCACTTTTTGTTGGCCATTATGTTTGCCTATTTTAGGTGGTGAGCGATCCGGCTGACGAAGGCGGTCCAATCCAGAAGGTCGTTGAAGCCAGGTATGGGTATGGTGTAATACAACGAATTCCGCACAAAATGACATGATGTACATACACTATACGTACTAATGTACACACGGTACCTACATGCCCTAAGGCATGTACCTACCTACATACTAATGTAGGTAGGTACACACGACACTCACATGAATGAGCTAATTATAGAAAATCACAAAAAAAAACATTTTTAGATAACACGCTGTACGATGTACACTGTGTATGCACTTGCCTTCAGCCAACTAAAATGGCACCATAAAGTTGCAGTGGATTGGTTCACAAAATGCAGTACATGTCATATTATACCGTAAATGCTTCGATACCTATGTAAATACCTCCAATATAGCGCGTCCCCTCCAATACAGTCTTGACATTTCAGTTGACATTTCTGTGCAGTGCTACTGCAGAATAATTCCTGCATATACCGTAACCCTATAATTAGCCCCTGGGGGCTAATTGGTTCATTCGAGCTCTAGGAGAGTGTATAATTATAGAGGTGGGGCTAATGTATAGAGGGGGCCTTATAAAGCGGGCGGAGACGATTTTTTAGGGAAAACGACGCTGCGCACATACATTGGTACACTCTAACACACTCTCACACAGCCTCACATGCACGTACATGTGCATACATACACTTACGCAACCATACATACACGCAGACATGGAAAATTTTGCCCTTCAGACGATGGTCCAATTAGGGAGAGGATGTTATTATAGGGGGGGTAGCATTAAACTCAAAGTGGTCTTGGGACGATGTATAATTATAGGGGTGGGGGCTAATTATAAGGAGGGGGCGCTAAAATAGGGTTTACGGTAGGTAAATCGTATAGCAAGTTCAGTGAGCGTGCCCCACCACCTGGCGATCAGGCAGAAGAGGTGCCTCCTCACAAGACGATTCGTTTCACCTATCCCAAGGAGGGGGATGTGCAGGAAGTGTACGTGTCCTCCCATCTGTGGCAGTGGCAGCCACAGGAGCTGCAATTTGACGCCGACAGCAACAATTATTACCTGGACGTCCGCAGACGCGTCGGCGACAAGGTTTGTTTTGTTGTTCTCGTTGTTATTGTTCGTTGTGCGCCAACGAACAAACGAACAATCCACTGACAAGGTTGAGTTCAAGTTCCTCGTCGATGGCGAGTGGCGCGTCAGTCCCCACTTCGGAACCGAGACGGACGAACGGGACATTGAGAACAATTTTGTGCGATTTGAGTAGATTGGAGAGCAGAACAGCAGCCTAAGCAAAGCGATTCAGATAGCAGCTAGTGTTAGTCCATAACCTCTAGAGTTTGCCTAGATTTCCTCTCTGCAAATCAAGGGCGATTTATGGGCGAGTGCATGCTTTATGAAAACCGTACATCCTCAAGTAGTGTGCCCCAAGCACTATACTTTCAACTTGCATGGGGGACTAAAGTATTCGAAGGATCTACATACCATATGAAGGGGCACTATTGGAGGATTTATGGCGTACTTGTATCTGTGATTTTGGGTGTGATGACACAAAGAGACGCAGGGATCGAAAACTGTCAAATTTCTGTTTCAAATGGAGTGTGAGTTCTCTGTTTGATTCTGATTCCGCAAAAAAAAAACTGAATAAGGCGATCCGCTTCACCTATACATGTAGGCTAGTAGAGTGTATCTGGAAGATGGTGACGACAACCTCGAGAGCAACTACAATGTACATATGTATCCCTAGGTGTATTGTTAATTCCGATCTTTCAAATGTTTGACGTCCGAGAATCCAACCCTTTTAATCGGACAAGTGCATTCTTAAGGAACGTGGCTTGACAACATGAGACGGATACATAAAATAAAGCTATGGAATTGTGTGCTTCAAGTAGAAAAAACTGCACGACTACAAGCGTGGGAGCTTTCTGTGATTTTGTACAACAACCCACTTGCCGTTAGACGTTCGTCGCGAATCATCCGTGCAAGCATGCGCCGCGTCGGCAGTTGCGCTGCGCTTATCACCACTTTCGCTGTAGTCAGCCGACCGTCTGGCTAGTGGGCGTTTTTTGCCCCACGCCACCATCCCCCCACAGCCACAAGCGCAAACAACGTTCTCGCTAGGCCAGACAAACACATTTCGGTGCTTGCGTGCGTCTAGGTAATACACCCCTTGGTCTCCATACTGATTGGATACTTTGTAAAAAAAAAAAAATCCAATACGATGAGCTGGTGGTAGGGCTCGTCCAGCGACAGCGACACGGAAGATGAGCTGGAGAAAAAGCTCGAACATTGCCACAAGCGGGTCAGCAAGCTGAAGGAACGCATTGAGAATGGCAAGAAAGCGCATGAGGAGCAAAATCAAGTGGTATGCTAATGAGGAATTTGTAGAGGGGACTAGTGTCTCTGCTAGATGCAGTGTGCACAATTATAGAATAGTTGAAACACTACCTTGCACAGTCCTGAAGTATAAGTACAAACAATAGCAAGAAAAATGCATGTGAATGTGAATCTTGCTTGACAGACAACGGCGACGCTATAATTGAAAAATTGAGCCTGCTTTGGAGATATGCGACTTAAACGGTTCAAACTGTATATTTTCAGCAAAATAAATTGGTTAATAAGTATAATAAGTAAATAAAAATAAAAAGCAAAATAAATTGGTGGACATTGGTTACCTTTTCCACACCATCTTTTGTATCTTCAGAATGCTGTTTTTGTAGTACCCTATGCATGCATCGGGCCTGAGGGACACATCTATCCTTTGATTTGTTTTAAAACATGTAATCCAATGATCATCCAATTTCTTCAGATAGAAGAAGTGCGCGCAGCGCTGGAAGAAGAGAAGGGCAAGAGCAGCTCTTTGGAAACTGAAACTGAGGAACTGAAAGCCGAGTTGTAGTCTCAAAAGGAGAAGTTGGAGCCTATGGAAAAGGAAGTGGAAGAACTCAAAGAGAAGCTTGAAGACATGGAGAAGACGTGAGTTGTACTGCAAACTCGTTTGCACGCGTTGGCATGTACTTACATTGTACCAATGCGCCGCTTTAAGACTGGAAGAAATGGGGGAAGGGCCACCACTCCCCTCAAAGGAAACATATTTTGAATTAAAAAAAAAACAAACTGACCCCCCCCCCCGTTTCTCTTTAGTTTTCTTTTATCATTAAAAGCTACCGTGGTCGGCGAGAATCTTTGCCTGGATCTGGTTGGCCACCAGCTCGTTGTCTTTCAGAATGTACTTGTGGATGAGCCGTGGCAGATGCGGGTGCTGCTGGAGCGGGCGGTCGACGCGGCCCGTGTGGGGCACGTCGTTGGCGTGGCCGCGCTCCAGGTAGCAGATCCAGAAGCGGCTGACGCCCTGCTCGCCCTCGTCGTGGCCTTTGCTGCGAAGCACATCGGCGACCCGAGGCGCCGACAGATTCGCCGCCGAATTCTTCAGCTCCACGATTCGCTTACAAACAAAGACAGAGAAGTTCACGCCGATAGCCATCACTCACAGATGTCTAAACAAAAAGCGCTCACTTTGTCGACAATTCTCCAGCAACATTGCCGCGCGCGCCAGGCAGTAGCAGCACGGAAAAGAGTCCGCCAAAGTTTTGGAGAAAGAAACGCAGTGTCCTGGAAGCAACGTACAACGGGGGTTCTTTTTCGCTGGAAACCACACCACACAATTGCCATCCAACAGGGAACAAAGAATCCGCAGCAACAAACAACAGCGCACAAAAAGGGAAGACGCGTAACGAACAAAGTGGCCGCCGAAGTGCGGGGGGGGGGGCAAAGTCGCTGGCCCTCCACCCTACGGGCCACATGGAGGGAGGCCGCGCCGTCCTGGGCCCACGTTATAGCGCAGTGTTAACGCCTATAACAGTATAGCGTGCACACGCTGTAGGGAGCGTTTGCCACGACGTCTCCTCGCCCCTTGGGAGGGAGCCTCCCTCCCCAGTCGGCGAGCGAAGAACGCGCGCGCTGCCACGCCTATCTTTTGTGTGTACAAACGCCCATAAACGCGAAACCGCGGTTGACCGTCATCGATACGGCTTTTGCGGCAGGCACGGTGCACGTGGTCGCGTTTATCACTCTTTCGTGGGCCCTTCCAAGCCAGATTTTGTTGGGGCGCGACGGTGCACTAAACCTCTTTTGCCTGGGGCGGGCGAACGAAGCCAAAATATAGAGGAAAAGAAGCGTATTTCCTGCGGAAATTCTGAAAAAAAACAAATAGATAAACAGTCATGGTCTCATCCTCGAGTGACAGTGACACTGACGCGGATTGCGAGCAACGGCTGAAGAAGTGCAACAAGAGAGGGTGCAAGTTGAAAGAGCAAATTAAGAATGTCACGCAACTTCTGGAGGATAGCAACCAAGCGGTAATAATACATACAATGTAGTAGTAAACTTGAATCATTCGTTAGCATTTAACTTTTATAACTACGCTTATTTGGCGCAATTCCAACACGCTGGAGACGTAGACAACGCCAGATATTGCGGGAATGACCAAGCGCGAGTATCACTGTATCACAACAGCGGCGTTCTTCACCCGGGAGGGAAGGGGGGGGGGGGCCGCCCGCCTGGCACGGATTTCGGGCTGAAGCCCCGGAGCCGCCCGACACTCTGGCCAGTGAGAGCGTTTATCCTTCTGCCCAAGGGGATTAGTGACTCTGAGGCCTCAGTGGCGGTAGTTAAAGCCCAACCACGCGCCAAGACGACGCCTTACCACTGAGCCTACAAAGGTGTCCCTTGCTACTGAGCCACTCGCTCTCTAGGTGTACATACTTCGTGAAGAGTAACAACGCTTACATACTACTAGGGATGAGCATGGGCCGGGCCGGAATTCCAGGCCCGTTTTGCGGGCCGGGCCGGGCTGGGCCTGCGTTTTGAGGGTGCGGGCCGGGCCGGGCCGGGCCTGACGTTCTTGGCTGGCCAACGTAGATAGCTACCTATGTAATGCATAATAAGTATCGGCGAATATTCAGCACCGTATTGGCGCCTTAGTATTCTATGACGCGCGTCTTTCGCGCTCAAATGGCGCAAAGGCCGTAAAATGGTTGGAAACTGCGATTCTGAGAGGTGGATGCGCCATTCCGTTAAGTGAATCCCGCAAATTGGCATACGGTATTTCAGTAAATTGTACACTGTAGTGACTGTACTTATTTCGTGGGGCGGGCCGAGCCGGGCCTGCGATATTGAGCAGTTGGACGGGCCGGACCGGGCCGGGCCTGCATTTTGAGGGTGCGGGCCGGGCCGGGACGGGCCGGACTATCTGGCGGGCCGGGCCGGGCCGAGATGTGCAGGCCCGTGCTCATCCCTACATACTACACTTACACGGTATGTATGTACCTTACATGCGCATTGTTTCCAGATGCAGTGCAACTTTAATTTTCCTGGTATAGAAAATTTTCCTGGTATATTTCTATAGAAGGATTTGACATTTTAGCTAGAAGAAGTCCGCAGAGGGCTGGAAAGTGAGAAAGAAAAGACCAAATCCTTGGAAAATGAGATTGAGGAACTAAAGCTACAGCTACAAGACAATGAGAAGAAGTTTGCTATTTATCTTAGCCTTTTCCTCGTTTTCTAATGCCGTACTTTGACCATCAATTTAGGATCTCACATCTGGAGGAGAAAACAGAGTGGCAAAAGGAGAAAATTAAGAAGGGAAAATCAGAAAAGAAAATTGTATTAACACTGATCGATGAGGTACAGTGTGACGAGCGAGCCCGTGCACTCTCACGCACGCACGCACGCACATCATTTCAGATAGAGAGTATAAAGGCTGACTTGAAGAGTGAGAAGGAAAAGCAACGCCCAATGGAAAGTGCAGTTGATCAGCTTAAACTAAAACTGGAAGATGTGGAAAATATGTTTGTTGAACTTAATGATCAATAATACGCCATGCTCACTACACTTTTTTTCTAAATGCTCACTTTCAGTGTATCACGTTTAATAATCACACTTTCTACTTTTTTTCAAAAGCTTGCTGCCTGATTTAGGCACAAAGAGGAGTGCAGAGATCAGCATTCTAAATTTGAGGATAAGGAGAACTGGCCCAGGGGTAGTTTGTGGCCCCATCGACCAGATGGTGGTGCTGCTTTGTGGGGATGGGGCCGCAAAATTCGGAAAAGTGTCCGAATCGGCGGCCTTTCTGTTGTCTGGAGGCGAAAAAAAACTCGGTACGCGCACGCACGCACGCACGCACGCACGCACGCACGCACGCACGCACGCACGCATGCACGCACGCATGCACGCACGCACGCACGCACTCACGCACGCATGCACGCACGCACGCACGAACGCACGCACGCACACACGCACACACGCACGCACGCATGCACGCACGCAGGCACGAAGGCACGCTCGCACGCACGCACGCACGCACGCACGCACGAACGCACGCGCGCACGCACAAACGCACGCACGCACGCACGCACGCACGCTCACACGCACGCGCGCACGCCCGACCGCCCGCACTCACGCACGCACGCACGCGCGCGCGCACGCACGCACGCACGCACGCACGCACGCTCTCACGCACGCGCGCGCGCACGCACTCACGCACTCACGCACGCGCGCAGGCACGCATGCACGCACTCACGCACAAACGCACGCACGCACGCACGCACACACACACACACACACACGCACGCACGCACGCACGCACGCACGCACAAATGCACGCGCGCACGCACGCACGCACGCACGCACGCTATTGCAGAATTCCTGCATATATCAGGGTGTACGCGTCAGCGTACAACCCTAATATGTGAGCACTTGCGCGCGCGAGAATACGGATTTTCGATCGCCTATAACTTTTGATTGCCCGAACCGATTTCGGCGCGTTATGGCGCAAGAGAAGCGCATTCATCGGGGGATCGTACACGCCACAGCGCGTTGCAGTATTACTGCGCGTTAAGGGGAAACGCCCAAAAATGTTTCGAAAAGGCGTCGTTTTTTTTTTCGTGTTCTCCACCCAGTTTTTGGACCACCACTCGAAAATGCCGCATCCAATAGGAATGAAACTTGGCACGTCTATGAAATCCGCGGCAACAACTTGGCCCTCTAAAGCACGAGTGCCTACGTCTTACCAATCTTGAGTTGTTGCCAATTTTATGCCTATTTTCGGACATAGTCGTTTTTTTGGGCCTGTTTCTACCAAGAGTAAATCTCCAAAAAGTGCCGAGTAAACCCCCAAATATTTTTTGAGTTTCGTGAACAGTTTCACAACGTGAGTCTAGGAAGCTTGCCAGACTTTCAAAATTCACACCACATAATGAGATATTGGCAATTAAAAATTTGGGAAAAAAAGTTTGTCAGCTATAGGCGCTTCAACGGCTGATCGCACAGCTTTGCAATAAAGGACAAACTTGATCAGCCCGATGTGGAATAGGTCACTTTGGACAATTGGACTAAATTGGACGCACCAAAATGACACCCCCCCATTACACCGATAACGAAAATTGGCGATATTTCGGTGTTGGTAGGTCGGATGTCATAAACATCAATAATAAAGTTGATCACCCTTCGATGGAGAACATTTCATTCCTTGGAGTCAACACGATCCGACGCACCAAAATATTTTCACTTCCAGAATAATCGATAAATATCGATATGGGTAGGTCGTATCACTTTGGATAAACCACGAAAGTTGACCGCCTGCCCGTGTAGATTATTTTGGTTCTTTACACCACTATGCTCCGACGAACCAATATGGCACTGCAGATGTGCACGCACGCACGCACACCATCAAATCGGCTGCTTCACAACATAACTGGATGTGGATACGCCGCATCACTTCGCCTAAAACACAAAAGTTGACCCCCTAGTCATAACAATCATTTTGATTCTTTACATCACTGTGTGCATGCGACCGTGCGTGCGTGTGTGCGTGCGTGGGTGTAGGTGTTGAATTACAGAAACAACCCTCATCTTACGAAAAAACACTGTATTAAGGAAAAATTTGCCGGTGGCTGCAAAAAAAAGGAGAATATGTGACGCTCTATTGTTGAAGTCCAGTTTGAAAAGGAGTGGTATTAAGGCCCCATTGAATCTATAGCCATTACTGCATTGCAGCTGATCAACTTCAGTTTGAACAAACCATGTATAAAATCCGAACCAAACGCAGCAACACGTCACATATTCGGCGTTTTTTGTGCGAGCCATGTCACTCAGTCAAGCCAAAACACAAACGTCCATCAACTCATATCTCATGTCTCTAACAAGACGTTATCATTCATTACCCATTACCATGGACCTGACGCTGTCAAAGTATGCCCTGCATACTCAATCGGCACAATGCTAAAACTTGTGACATGTGGGTCAGTTGATGATGTACAGTTGGTGATGTGTAGGCAAGACATACATACTCAGTACGCACTACAATCTTGCTCCATTCCCTTCCCATCCACCCAATGACGAACTGTTTGTACAACATTTGTGTTGTGCCATCAGCCATTTGTGTAGTGCCCTAATGTGTGCGTGCGTGCGTGCGTGCGTGCGTGCGTGCGTGCGTGCGTGCGTGCGTGCGTGCGTGCGTGCGTGCGTGCGTGCGTGCGTGCGTGCGTACATGTGTGCATGGGGGTTCAATGGGCATATGCCGATTTCTCGCATTCAATCTAGCTAAATGTCAGTAAGTTCCAGTTGCCGTTATTTTTTGCTGCACATTTCTATTGCGGGCGAACGCAACAAACGCCGAATATGTGACGTGTTGCTGCGTTTGGTTCGGATTTTATACATGGTTTGTTCAAACTGAAGTTGATCAGCTGCAATGCAGTAATGGCTATAGATTCAATGGGGCCTTAATACCACTCCTTTTCAAACTGGACTTCAACAATAGAGCGTCACATATTCTCCTTTTTTTTGCAGCCACCTGCAAATTTTTCCTTAATAGGTACATTGTATAGCAACTTCAGTGAGCGTGCGCCACCACCCGGCGATCAGGCAGAAGAAGTACCTCCTCACAAGACGATTCGCTTCACCTATCCCAAGGAGGGGGACGAGCAGGAAGTGTACGTGTCCTCCCATCTGTGGCAGTGGCAGCCACAGGAGCTGCAATTCGACGCCGACAGCAACAATTATTACCTGGACGTCCGCAGACGCGTCGGCGACAAGGTTTGTTTTGTGTGTTGTCGTTGTGTTATTGTTCGTTGTTCGACAACGAACAATCAAAGGTCGAGTTCAAGTTCCTCGTCGATGGCGAGTGGCGCGTCAGTCCCCACTTCGGAACCGAGACGGACGAACGGGACATTGAGAACAATTTTGTGCGATTTGAGTAGACTAGAGGCGCGCGCGGCCTTTGGCCGCCATGTGTATGTTAAGGAATAAAGCAACTGATTTTGCATATGATGGTCGACATGATCATGCTGTGCAAGCAGGTGCGCGATGGGCGTTCACCCTGTTGACAGTTGGTGGCGCCAAATTCACTGCTGCTCTGTTGATCGTGATGGGAGTTCACCCCGTTGACAGTTGGTGGCGCCAAATTCACTGCTGCTCTGTAGATCGTGATGGGCGTTCACCCCGTTGACAGTTGGTGGCGCCAAATTCACTGCTGCTCTGTTGATCGTGATGGGCGTTCGCCCCGTTGACAGTTGGTGGCGCCAAATTCGCTGCTGCTCTGTTGATCGTGATGGGCGTTCACCCCGTTGACAGTTGGTGGCGCCAAATTTACTGCTGCTCTGTAGATCGTGATGGGCGTTCACCCCGTTGACAGTTGGTGGCGCCAAATTCTGTGCTCCTCTGTGCGAGCGTATGTGCGTGCGTGCGTGCGAGCGTGCGAGCGTGCGTGCGTGCGTGCGTGCGTGCGTGCGTGCGGTTGGCCCAAATTCTGTGCGAGCGTATGTGCGTGCGTGCGTACGTGCGACCGTGCGTGCGTGCATGCGTGCGTGCGTGCGTGCGTGCGTGTACATATGTTTTGACATAAGCTTGTGCATGCGTGCATGCATGTATATATATCCATATATCCATATATATGTAGAATATTTATATATATATATATATATATATATATATATATATATATATATATATATTATATATATATATATATATCGTGAGTGCATGCATGCGTGCCAATGCGCGCGCGCGTGCGTGCGTGCTTGCATGCGTGCGTTGCCACACATACAGTGCTCGTGACGTCTAGCCGAGTCATTTGATATGCAATTCATCAATGAGCAGTTTATTTTCCATTTTCCAATTACACAAGATACAATGTTGCACACTTACAGTATTTTTTTCAAAAAGCAGTTGGGGCTTTCAACCACTCCCGGAAGGGAGGCACTTGGCCCAGCTAGTTGAGTTAATTTTATTGGGCCAACAGCGAGTCGCGCGCTGGTAGACAAAAGCGGGCACGACACACGGTACTGCGGCTAGGTCACAAGACCAGAAGCGATCGATATCCAACGTAAAGCGAAAACAGGCAACGAGATATCCTTAACACAAGATCAAGTGATGCAAAGTCACGGGTCGCATGGAGACTCGTCGTCCACCGGCAAGTAATAGGCGATGTTCACTGCTCCCTTCCAGACGTGTCGTGGCCCTGCGCGTCTTCGGTGCTGCAGCCAGCTGTGGCCCTCGGATTGGCGTCGTCAGCGGCGGCGCCAGCGCCGCCCCCACCTTGCCATCGGTAGAGACGCGCCTCGCCTCCTCACCGAACCGGATGGCCGAATTCGCGGGCCCGCGGCGTCGCTCCATCGTGCGCCAGAGGCCCCACGGCCGGAGGGAGGGGCAGTGTGCACGCCGTGGTCGCCGACCGGCTTGAGCAGAGCGTAGGCGTCGATTTTGAAGGCGTCGCGGCGGCGGCATCGGTCGCCGTCTCAGCCGTGGCGCCGTCAGACCGCGCGAACCTGTGGTCGTGCAGGCTGATCAGGCGGGCACTGGCCACCTCGGGAGTTGGGCTGTGTAAGTCGGCAGACTCCTCAGCCTCCCGTTGGATGGCTCCGTGCTCGGGCCTAGACGGGCCCACCGCCGCCGTCCTTTGCCTCGGCGCGGACGGACGTCGATCAGGTGACCGACGTGGGCTGCTGCCGTCTCCACCATTGCCGAGTGGAGACGGCGCCGACTGTCAGCACCGTGCTCGTCGTGTTCGGCCATTCGATCGTCTGATCGCAGCTGCTCAAGACGATTTGGCGATTGTCTTGCCATTCGTGGGGTTGAGGACGGCGTCGAGCAGTTGGGGGAGCTTTGAGGATCGGGCCCAGCTGACTCCATCAGACAAGCCGGGGGGGTCGGCGCACAGCACTGCGGCCTCGAGCTCTTCGCCTTGCCGCGTCGTCCGCGTCCCATTTTCTGTAAGCAGATTCAGCGTACCTACTGTTGTCACTGTGTCATACCCGCTCTTCGCTCAGTGGAGCTCTGAGAGTATGATTCAGTGCACAGTTGGAACAAAGAAAATGCTGTCTCACTCCTGCGACCAGGTTAGCACCAAGAAAAAGAAAGAGAGAGAGAGAGAGAGAGAGAGTGGTCATTAGTAGTGGCCATACTTGTCGCCGACAATGTGGGACCAGTAGATCCGGCGCGAGTAGTCGATCGTGTCCGCGACGATGTAGCGCCGCATGGTGGCCGCGTAGCGCTCTGGGATGCCAAGGGCACGCAACGAGGCGTTGTTCTTTGGATCCCAGCTGCCCACGGCCCCCACGACGATCGCGCCCAGGTGCACGCTGTAGCCCTGCCGCTCGTAGGCGTCAGCCTCGGGCTTGTACTTGGCCAGCTTTCGCTGCCGGGCGCGATCGAGCGTGTTGGCGTCGTACTCGTAGGGACACGTAACGTCGGCGATGACCACGGTCTTTTTCTTTTCGTCTTTCATGACCAGGTCCGGACGCACCCGATTGAAAAAAAAAAAACCAAAAAAAAAAAAAAAACCAAAAAAAAAAAAAAAAAAAAAAAAAAAAACCGGCGATGCGGTTGCCCCTGTTGATGGCCAAGCTCACCCACGATTTGCGGCCCTCGCCGCCTCTGACGGCGCGCGCCAGGCGGCTGAGGATCGCGTCGTGGCGGCGTTGGATGCCATTGTGGAGGTGGGCCGGGCAAGAACTCAGCACGTGTGCTGCTGTCTCGCTCGGGCCACAGCACCGCCTGCATTCGTTCGGTCGGTTGTTACTGCGGTCTATGACGCTGGCGTTGAGGCGCAACAGGTTCAGTCGAGCGCGGTGCACGAAGCGGTAACTCGCGAAGGAGATGTGTCTGCCGTCGACGTTGAACTGGGACGAGACGCGGTCCCTGCCCACGCACGACATGACTCTTCCCTGGCTCACGTAGTCACTCGTCAGCGTGTCCAAGTGCCACTGTTGGAGGTGGGTGCGAAGCGTGCTGTAGACCAACTTGCGGTTGGCGCCAGTTATTCCCAAAGCGTTTGAACTGGCGCCACGCTGGACTACAAGCGAGGCGACGCCACCATTCTCAGGGCTAACTTGGAATCGGAGCTCCTTGAACCGTTTGCGAAGTGACCTAACCGACTGACGCAGCTTGACAAAGAGGTTCCCGACTACTCCGTTCTTGGGATTGTTGGGATGAGGTTCCGTGTCAGTGTCGCCGTTCAGGAACCGTTCCAGGCCAGCCTGGTCCGGCTCCCGCTGCGTCCACTTGGAGACCGTCTCGCGCAACATTCTCCAGAAGAAGCCACGTACCCTTTTGTCCGTTGACGTCATGAATTTGAAGACGTGCCCTATGGTCTGCAGGTCCATCTCGTCGCAGACGGGAAGAATTCCCAACCCGCCCCCGCTTCTAGAACCACAGATGTAGTGGTTCGACGCGCTTTGGGGTAGGTGGCAAATCTTTTTTGTCAGCAACGTGACTACCCTGTCAAACTCCTTCAAGTCTTGTTTGCACGGAAAGTCGTTGCGCACTGCGTAGGAGAACCTGGGCAGAATGAAGGTGCGGATCGCGTCCAGCTTCTGCCATGGCGCAAGCAAAGACTCGTAGATGCTCTGCAGGTCCAGTAGTCCGGTCCTCAGACTGTCAGTGAGCGTCCCCTCGACACCAACACCCAGCTGAGTTCCCAGATACTGGTACCCGCTGCCCCAGTCTAAGCTCGGCAATTCTCCTTGCTGCACGCAAAACTTGCGCGTGCTGTTGACCCTTTGTTTCGACGACGTTAACAGTAGTGATGCACATTTTTTGGGTTTAAAAGTGAGGCACATTTTCGAGGCGATCTCACCAGCAAAGTCCAACATACTCTGCAATTCTGCAGCGGAAGCAGCGACGAGCGCAATGTCGTCTGCGTACGCCAGGATGTTCGTCCGTTCGCCATAGCACGGGTAGCCCTGGCCCTCGAAACGCTGCTTGTACGCTCGAATCAGGAATTCTAGAGCGGCGTTGAACAGCAATGGGCTCAGGGGATCCCCTTGCTTGACGCCAGCTTTAATTTGAATCGGGTTGGTGACGACACCTTTGGAGCCTTTGATGACGGTGCTGGCATTGGTGTAGATGTCCCGAACAATATCGATCAGCGGAGGAGGCAGGCCGAGCTTCTCCAGCATGAGGAAGATGACGCTGTGGGGCACGGAGCCAAAGGCGTTGGCCAGGTCGAGCCAGGCGACGCCGAGTGGCCTCTTGCGTGAGCGAGCCTCTGAGAGGATGCTGCTCAGCAGGAACACGTGCTCCACGCACCCCTCGCTCTGCGTAAAGCCCTTCTGCTCCTCGCTCAATAGGCCCTCGAGGCTGCCCAACCTGCGGGCCCACAGCGCTGCGTACACCTTGTAGGTGGTGAGCATGATGCTGATCGGCCTGTAGTTGCTCGGGTCCTCCGAGTCGCCCTTTTTGTAGATCAAAATTGTTTCAGACTCCTTCCAATGCTGCGGCACTCTACGGAACTTTATGCAGATGTTGAAGACTGTTGTGAGGCAAGCGAACGTCGGGTCTGCGAGTCTGAGGTCTCTGTACTGGAGGCGGTCGCGCCCTGGAGCTGTGTTGGGCATGGAGCGCACTACGGCTGCCACCTCGTCGGCGCCAAACTCCTTCATGAAGTCGTCTGGCACGACGACCGGTTCGATAGCCGGTGCTACTCCGTCTAGCGCTTCCCTGTCCACTGCCTTTGCAGCGAACTGGGAGCGGAAGTACTGCTCCAACTGTTCAGCAGCCAGCTGGCACTGCCCCTTCTCCTTCCTGAGTACCACACGCATCGCCGCCGCTCGGTTGCGATTGTAAAGTCGCTGTATTCTGCTTGCCGCTTTCCTATCAAATTGGCCCTGCTGACCTGCTGTACCCTGTGACTGGCGCTGCTTGGGACGGCCCTTTCCTTGTCGGTTAGGGCCCGTCTGCGTCGCCTTATCCAGAGTAGCGGGCGGGCAGCTCGTGGTGGGAAGGTCAGCATTGCGGTTTCTAGTTTGTGGGCGCTGGGTTGACGACGCTGTCGCGCAGGCGTCAGCGACTTTTCCCTGGGCCAGGCAACTGAAGATGGAGCTCAGCTGCAGACAGATTCCCTCAAAGTGGGCCCAGTCTGCGCCGGCCAACTGCCATCCTTCGAGTTCACCATCAAGCCAATCCACAACTGAGAACCGCCCTGCATTTTTCCCAGACGAAGCGGTTTCCATACTTGTTTGTTCCACCTGCTTTTCGGCTGACCTGTCCGTCTGAGTCTCTCTCCCAGCAGCAGTACCATCCAGCGAGAGCTCCTCAGATGGTCGCTCCTCCTGGGTGACAACGACCGTTTGGACAGCAGTGGCCTCGTTCGGTTGCGTTCCTGCAGGGGAGGCCACTAGTGGTGCCGCCCTGGCAGCAGCGTCACCGTTCGCCGGCCTAGCCAAACTTGGTCGATCAGACGGTTGGGTTAGGCCTCTGGACAGCATCTGGTACGCGTGTTCCCTCCAGCTGGCAGCGGTGGGTTCAGCGTCGTACAGCAGATCGCCACCCTTGACCAGACGCTCAGCCAAAATGCACGTGTGAACTCCGCAGTTGAAGTTGTCTCTTTGGCGAACTAGCAGCTCAGAGGGTGGGTAGTGAATCTCCAGACATCTGCCAGTCAGCAAGCGTCCCAGGTGCAGCAGCGGTTCCCTCATCTCCATGGGCACGTTGCCGTGCAAGGAGTCAAGGTACCACATGGTGCTGTCGTCCCGTTCCACTGCTGCCAAAGTCCAGTGTCTGTTTTTGAGGTTCACAGGAATGATAGCCCAGTCGAAGTCCGGCAGGTACGCTGGCGTCGTCAACAGTCTCGCACGACTGGGCGAGTTCCAACCTGTTGGGAAGCACTGAGCGCGCTGCCAGACGATCGGGTCCACCACCACCACCTTCTTGGCTGCGTATTGACCAAAGACCTTAGTAGTGAGGTATTCATAGATGATGGCGTCATTGAGCCAGCCTTTGGGCTCTTTGAGGGGTTGCAGTTCGGCTAAGTCGGCGCTGAGTCCGTCAGAGACTGGGACGAAGCTGTCATCAGTTCCAACTAGCTCGAACCGTGAAAAATCCATAGTAAACTGCCTAACGTCGTGGTCAATGTCCATTTTGGCCTCAGGTTCGTTGTTTTGCAGCACGCTCACGACTAGCGCATCCCAGCTTGTCCCGTTTTGCTTGCTGACTGATGCCTCCTTCGCGGCGCGGCCTGTGGCGGAGGGCGGGTCGGCGGCGTCCGTCTGTGCGTTTCTCTCCAGCGCAGAGCCGAATGAGGAACCACTGACGGCCACGCGTGCCTCGCTCTCCCCGGCTCCCACGGCGCCAGGAGTCTCGTCGGTTGCAGAGGGCCTAGCTGGCTGCAGCCGGCCTTTGTCTGCCGCCCCCACGTCGTCCTCTGTCCCCACCAGAGCGCCACTCGGCCAAGGGGGTGCAGATGGCACATCGGCCGGTGGCGCGCTCCCAGAAGGGAACTGCGCCTCCAGCTTTTTGCTCTTTCTGCCGGTCGTCGGCGGCGCAATGGATCGGGCTAGATTTCGAACGGAGGGGGCGGTTGACAAGGCTTCCTTGTTGTGCGTGCGGGTGTGACTGGCAAGGTCGCGGCGCGTATCGAAACTGCAGCCGCAATCCTGCCGAGTACACTTAAACGACCCTTCAGGCTTTTCATAGACACAACCACTGTGCTCCTTAGCACAGTGCCGGTTGATGATGTGGAGGGCGCGTTTCAGGTCGGTGGTGAACGGGCAAAAGCGGCACTGGTACAGGGGCGCCACTTCGAGCTCGTGTTCTGCTGCAATGTGGCGGATGAGGGCCGCGGCACTCACTCGGGAGCCGCAAGCTCGACCGCAGAAGGGGCACGCCAACTGGGCCGGCAGCGGAACGGACAAAAGCAGGCGAGACGCGCCGAAGCGGCCCTGCGCCACCTTCGCCTCCTCCGTCGCCGGCACCGTCAGTATTGGAGCCCCTCCCACAAGTCGGCACGGCCTCAGACAGCCGCGCCTGCCGCCCTCATCTCTGCCTGCGACCGCAGAGCGCGAAAGGGAAGGGCGCAACTCACCGTCCAGTCTCTTCGGCTCCTCGCGATGCTCGAAGGAAGTGTTGCCGCTCGCGCTCGTCGATCCGCCGACGACGACGGCGGCGCAGCTGCTCGGCTGGGGCACAGACTCGGGTACGAAGCTCTCAGTCAGGCCCTGCGTGGCCTGCGAGCTGCCGGCCAGCTGCGGTAGCTGACTCAGCAAGCTCGCGGCCGTCTCAGTGGACAGCTGACCCAGAGCTCCTTCTCCGATGTCGTGGCCGGCCTGCGCCGTCGTCTGCGCTCGCTGCTGGTGCTGCTGTCGGCAGCCGCCGGACTGGCAGAGGCGGCACGGGTCATCCGCGCTTCCGCCGCACAGCCGGCCACCAGCAAGCGAGGAGGGGTAGAAACCGCCTCTACTCGGCTGCCGACTGGCCAACTGGCCGCGGGAGCGGAATACCCAGCCTCCGCCAGCAGGGCCGCGCCACATCGCAGGAATCGCCAAGTTCTTCTTTCTTCGCAGTTTTCTTTTAGCAGAGTATAGACACAAAGTTGAGCGTTGCCGCTTTTAGCAGTGACCTGCTGCCAAAAGGTGTCAACTGACCACGCAACATCACCCATGTGGGTGAAATTGCGAAATTGTGAATTGGCATAATTTGCATAATTTTCATTTGCATAATTATGCGGGAGCATGTGCAAATGACTCGTGACGTCGAGGCGAGTCTTTTGATGTGCAATTCATCCATGTGCAATTCGTTTGGTAGTGTTAATCTGTGCTGCAAACTTTGAAAATGCGCCATAACTACGATATAAACTTGCATATCAAAAATCGACCTTGCCCATGACCATCTCGGGGTCGCGAGCATTCGATCGAGCCATCGCGCGTCCATGTACGTCAAGCGGTTCGCGAGTTTACTCGAAACATACATACATACACACACGTACGCAAGGCGCATTTGTAAGTAGATTGGAGAGCAGAACAGCAGCCTATGCGATTCAGATAACAGCTAGTGTTAGTCCATAACCTCTAGAGTTCGCCTAGATTTTGTCTCCACGAATCAAGAGCCCTTTAAGGGCGAGTGCATGCTTTATGAAAACCATACAGCCTCAAGTAGTGCCCCGAGCACCATATTCTCAACTTGCATGGGGAACTAAAGTATTCGAAGGATCTACCATTTGGAGGGGGGCATTATTGGAGGATTTATGGCGTACTTGCATCTGTGATTTTGGGTGTGATGACGAGAGACGCAGTCAAATTTCCGTTTCAAATGGAGTGCGAGTTTTCTCTGATTGCGCAAATCAAAACTGAACAAGGCAAATCGCTTCACCAATGCATGTATGCTAGTACATTGTATCTGGAAGATGGTGACGACAACCTCGAGAACAACTACGCATACCTAGGTATGTGTATTGTTCATCCCGATCATTCAAGTGGTTGACGTCCGAGAATTGAACCCAGGAGAAGTGTATTCTTAAGGAACGTGGCTTGACAACATGAGACGGATACATAAAATAAAGCTATGGAATTGTGTGCTTCAAGTAGAAAAAACTGCACGACTACAAGCGTGGGAGCTTTCTGTGATTTTGTACAACAACCCACTTGCCGTTAGACGTTCGTCGCCAATCATCCGTGCTAGCATGCGCCGCGTTGGCAGTTGCGCTGCGCTTATCACCACTTTCGCTGTACTCAGCCGACCGTCTGGTTAGTGGGCGTTTTTTGCACCGCCCCACCATCCCCCCACAGCCACAAGCGCAAACAACGTTCTCGCTAGGCCAGACAAACACATTTCGGCTTGCGTACCTGTAGGTAATACACTCCTTGTACAACATACTGTTTGAATATTTTTTAAAAAAAATATCCAAAAAAAGATTCCAATACCATGAGCTGGTGGTGGGGTTCGTCCAGCGACAGCGACACGGAAGATGAGCTGGAGAAGAAGCTCGAGCATTGCCACAAGCGAGTCAGCAAGCTGAAAGAGCGAATTGAGAATGGCAAGAAGGCGCAGGAGGAGCAAAATCAAGTGGTAGTATGCTAATGAGGAATCTGTAGAGAGGACTAGTGCCCTGCTAGATGCAGTGTGCACACTTATACAATAGTTGAAACACTACCTTGAAGTAACATAAAGTACACGAACAATAGAAAGATGCATGTGAATGTCAATTTCGCTTGGCAGACAATGCGACGCTAATTGAAAACTCGAGCCTGCTTTGCGGATATACAAATGCAAATTAAATGGTTCAAACTGTATATTTTCAGCAAAATAAGTGGAAATTGTTTTCCTTTTCCACATCATCTTTTATATCTTCAGGAATGCTGTTTTTGGAGTACCCCATGCATGCATTGGGAAAGAGAGGCAAATCTCTACTTTGATTTGTTTTAAAACATGCAATCCAATAATCATTCATTTTCTTCAGATTGAAGAAGTGCGCGCAGCGCTGGAAGAAGAGAAGGGCAAAAGCAGCTCTTTGGAAACTGAAACTGAAGAATTGAAAGCCGAGTTGGAGTCTGAAAAAGAGAAGTTGGAGCCTATGGAAAAGGAAGTCGAAGAACTCAAAGAGAAGCTGGACGACATGGAGAAGAAGTGAGTGGTACTGTAAACTCGTTGCACGCGTAAGCATGTACTTACATTGTACCAACGCGCCGCTTTAAGACTGGAAGAAATGGAGGAAGAACACAAGAAAGACTTGGGCAAGTGTGAGGTCAAGGAGACTTCTCTGCAAGAGCAGGTCCGTGTCATCTTTAGGTTACAATGTTGAAAAACAGACAGTACATGCCACGCAACGCAACCGTACGTTGAATTCCATGGGGGGATTAGTGCATGTCCACTGGTTCAACATGTATACGCTGTAAATATTCCAATCATGTCTCCCCCCCTAATAATAACCCCCAACAGAAGGCTGAAGCAGAGGTGGGGCCCCCCTCTCGATTAGTGCTTTCTGGTACATAGCTGTGGGTTGGGTTGGATACCGTGGGTACTATTGGAAAGTTACGGTGCAAATACGTATATCCAGATCAATGAACGACGCGATTCAGCTCATGCGCGTTCGACTGAACATGGTGTCACTAAGGAAGAAGCTTGCTGAGGCGAGGTTCGCAAGTGAATTTTGATAAACGAATGTAATGCAGCACGTCACTACCGAACATCTCGAATGCAGCAATTTACAGCTGAGAAACGCGTTTACATATGGGTGGCTTAAAACGTTTCCTCAGCCCCTTAGTTAAGTCACTCAAACCGTGTCGTGTTAGAATTCCAAGACTCAGACGCAACCTTCTACAAAAATATCTTGTTACCGTAAATCCTCCAATAGTGCTCCTGGGGCACTATTTTTTAACCTCTGCTTACCCGGGGGCACTATTGGAGGGGGGCTTCTATTATTTCCACCTAAAATTTTGAATGGTAATGCTAGTTTCGCTGTCAAAATTGCCGATTTTTTGGTGATTTTGATCACTTTTGCCACATTTAATGGTTGATTTACCGTTAATAGTTGCTGAAGCGTACTAGGTATTATTGGTTAGTAGTAGTGTGTGTACACGATACAAATGTACCTACCACTATATTTTTGACCATTAAAGGCACATGGTACAACATACCCCTTACCCCCGGGGGCACTACACTATTGGAGGGGGGGGGGCTCTATTATTTCAACCTTGCCATTCCCGGGGACACTACATTGGGGGGGGGGGGTTGTATGGGAGGATTTACGGTATGTTTCCCTACGCATTGATGTATGCTACAGAGGAATCCGCCTTGCAGGGAGCGGCGGAACTCGTCCAGCTCGTCTTCCAGCGACAGCGACGCGGAGGAGGAGCGTCACAAGACGATCCGTCTCACCTTTCCCAAGGAGGGCGACGAGGAGGAGGTGCACATCGCCTCCCACCTCTGGCAGTGGGAGCCGCAGGAGATGCACTTTGACGAGGACAACAACCAGTACTACCGGGACGTAAGGCGACGCGTGGGGGCCAAAGTCGAGTTCAAGTTCATCGTCGACGGCAAGTGGCGCGTCAGTCCCGACTTTGGCACCGAGACCGACGAAAGGGACATCGAGAATAATTTTGTGAGGTTCGAGTAGAGAAAACCGGTTTCGAGAAGGAAAACTGCAAGGAAGGAGAAAGCTTAGGTCATCTTAAGGCACGTTTGAACACCTATAGTGGTTTTGTTTCAGCCTGCCAAGCCTCTAAAAGTACACGGGCGTACCTATATTTCCCTAGTGCGCACTGATTAATAAACGCACACTGTGATTTCGATTGTGGCCTTGTGGATGAGTAGAAGAATTGTAGAGAATCATTCATGTAAGGGAAATGAGCGACGAGTTGTGTGCAACTGGAATGGAAAGTGCGTGCGTCCGTGCGTGCGTGCGTCCGTGCGTGCGTGCGTGCGTGCGCGCGCGCGCGCGTGCGTACGTGCGTTGGTGCGTGCGTGCGTGCGTGCGTGCGTGCGTGCGTGCGTGCGTGCGTGCGTGCGTGCGTGCGTGCGTGCGTGCGTGCGTGCGTGCGTGCGTGCGTGCGTGCGTGCGTGAGTGCGTGCGTGCGTGCGTGCGTGCGTGCGTGCGTGCGTGCGTGCGTGCGTGCGTGCGTGCGTGCGTGCGTGCGTGCGTGCGTTTCCCTTCACTCCATTGCATTCCAACAGTAGGATCCACTCACGGTATCGGTTCGGTACATGTTGATGAACGCGGTACTGAATTCATCGCTTGCTCGACTCGTTAGACTGATTGCCGCAAATTGATTGGACATCGCGTGCTCGGTGGGTGACTGAGTGGGGTGTCGCATCGCGCTCACTGCGCGTCACGCCACCCCCCCCCCCCCCCTCCTCCTTCCCTTCATTTTCGTCGCCCCCAAATGGCAGCCATTCATTGTGTGCGTGTGCTGTGTTTGTACTCACCCACACGAGTGTCTATTTTCGCCTCCGAACGTTGACTCAGCTGCGCAGATGAGCTTGCGGCCGACTAGAATAATAAACGACTGACGGGGACCCTTGATTTGGTGATGCTTGACTTGCGCGATTGAGTGAATGTCACGAACAAACCTGGGCTTACGTGTATGCGCATGCAGTGATCTTGTGTACGTACAGTGTACATATATATATACTAGCCGCTTCAACTCAGGACTCCTGCTTGCAAAGTGCTCCAAAGTGGTTCAATATCAATATTTTCATGTTCTCAGTGATGACTCATCATCAATACGGTGTGTCATAAAATCGTGCTGCGAATGCTCAGTTGAGAAGCAACAATGACAAATCTGTAAAGTGCTGCATCAAAAAGCCAAAGGAAGTCAACCAATGCAACCAATGCACTTCTGCAATACAGGAAAACGTTCCATCCTTTTTTGGTGTAACTCTTTATTCAGGAATTACATACCGGTATCCTTCAATTGTACTAATTGGGGCAAAACGCAATTGTTGCGACCGCGTCCACTGCATCCAAAAATGTGAAGCCTAAGCCTAAGTGAAGCCTAAGCCTAAGCAAGGCCTAAGTGAAGCCTAAGCCTGAGCATAAACATATGCCTAAGCATAAGCCTGGACTAAGCCTAAGCAAAGCCTAAAATTATGAAAATGTTCATCAGATGCAGTGGACACAGTGGATGCTGACGCAACAACTGTTTGTAGCCCAAATTGGGCACAATACCATCTTGAGCAGACACACCATAACCCTTAATTAGCCACCTTGGGGCTAATTTTTCAAATTGGCCTATAGGAGGCAGCTACATTGTAATTGTACTGGGCTAATTATGGCAGGTCCTAATAATTGGTTTTACTTTGGGAATAGCTTACTATTTGCTTGAATTATGAGGTTATTTTCTTGATCAGCATGGTTGCTTACACTTGCCCAATCCATCCAGAACAATGCATATCATATCAATCATATCAATAAGGGGGGACCCTTTTTGGGTGTCACCGGGTGTCACAATCCTGGGTGTCACCAGAGCCTAAAAGCAGGAGCCTAAGCCTAAGCAAATCCTAAGCCTAAGCAAAGCCAAAGCGAAGCCTAAGTGAAGCCTAAGCGAAGCCTAAGCAAAGCCTAAGCAAAAGCCTAAGCCTAAGCAAAAGCCTAAGCCTAAGCAAAGCCTAAAACTAAGAAAACAGACATGCGCAATTTGTGCCACATGCTCGATCAAACACGTATGCGCAGTTTGCATAACTCACGGATTACTGTAGCTTCATCAGTGCCACCCTTATTTTGTTGGTGAAATGAGCCAAGCAAGCTTCACACAAAATTTCAGCTCAATCCATCCAGCACATCTCTGTGCACTGTGTTGCAGACAGAACCCACAAACAGCCATACTACTGTAGAAAAAGATAATGCTCTATCTTGTCATTACTGTAGCAGATTGGAAAACGAATGGCTGATTCATGATCAGCATGGTGGATTACATATGTTCATGCTATTTTCAACCTCAACTGGCAACATAAAAATTTGCAATTTGCATATTCAATGTGTCATATCTTGTGATTATGGTATTGCACTGGAAAACGGATGTGAGATTTGTGATCAGTGTGGCCTAATTTTTTACTGCATTTTACATTTTTATGTGGTTACTGCATGAAAATTCAACACAAAAATTGTGCACTATAATAGCAATCACATAAACATGCTGCACACAAGTTTCAGCTCAACAGCTGCTGCCATGATTGAGAAAAGGCAGATTGAGGAATGTCTCCTATGGTATACTGCAGTGGATACTGTATCTAAATTAAATTTTAATAGTGCACTATAATTGCAATCACATGGACATGCAGCACATCAAGTTTCAGCTCAAAAGCTGCTGCCATGATTGAGAAGTAGATACTGTATGCAAATTCAATTTTAATGGTGCACTATAATTGCAATCACTTGGACATGCAGCACATTAAGTTTCAGCTCAACACAGCTGCTGCCATGATTGAGAAATAGCAGATTGAGGAATGTCTCTGATGGTATGCTGTAGTGGATACTGTATGCAAATTAAATTTTAATAGTGCACTATAATAGCAATCACATGGACATGCTGCACACCAAGTTTCAGCTCAACAGATGCTGCCATAATTGAGAAATAGCAGATTGAGGAATGTCTCTGATGGTATACTGTTGTGGATACTGTATGCAAATTAAATTTTAATAGTGCACTATAATAGCAATCGCTTGGACATGCCGCACCCCAAGTTTCAGCTCAACAGCTGCTGCCATGATTGAGAAATAGCAGATTGAGAAATGTCTCTGATGGTATACTGTAGTGGATACTGTATGCAAATTAAATTTTAATAGTGCACTATAATAGCAATCACTTGGACATGCTGCACCCCAAGTTTCAGCTCAACAGATACTGCCATGATTGAGAAATGGCAGATTGAGGAATGTCTCTGATGGTATGCTGTAGTGGATACTGTATGCAAATTATATTTTAATAGTGCACTGTAATAGCAATCACATGGACATGCTGCACAGCAAGTTTCAACTCAACACCTGCTTCTTGGAATGAGAAATGGCAGCAATGGTATATGGTAATGGATACTGTATGCAAATTTGATTTGGGCAGTGCACCATGATAGCAAACATGTGGACATGCTGCACACAAAATTTCAGCTCAATCCATCCAGCACAACTCTCTGTGCTGCATTGTTGCAAAGCTCCAATGATGGGAGCCATTGGTTATGGTGTGGTGCAAATTCAAAATATTTTTCGCGCGCACTTAAAATTTTGGCTATTTTTCAGCTATCACAAGCAACACCCAAAGCTATATCAAAAGTAATCAACTCAATCCATCCAGCACAACTCTCACAATCACGTTGCAGACACACGATGTGCTTTTATAACAACATGATAGACACATTGATTGTGCTGTATCTCGTGATTACAGTATCGCATTTGAAAACGGATGTGATATTCGTGATCAGCGTGGTCGATTACATATATCCCTGTCTGATTTGACATGGAAACTTCACGTCTAATGTGATCAATACTGGTTACTGTATGGCGCAAATTCAAAATAATTTTTGATTTGGCTATTTTTCAGCTATCACAGGCAACACCCGATCCTGTACCAAAAAGAATCAACTCAATCCAAGCAGCACAACGCTTGGGGTCGCGTTGCACACAGACAGACATTGTGCTTTAGTAATATAGATATTAGGTAGGTACAGTGACAGTGCATACCCATTGTGTTTTTTTTCTCTCTCGGAAGAAGATTCTCACTTTCTCTCTGTTGCAGAAGATTGCCAGCCAAAGCCTCATTTTTGAGTCATGCGCCTGCAAATTGAGCTGTGATCCGTGATTCTACTCATATCAATTCTCTCCATCGTCTGTCAATACAGTGTCCACTGTATCGTATCGTATGGCTGCTTGTTTTTATACTTTTCCAAAGTGTGGGCGTCGTTTGCCGGGTTTCCTTTGGTTCGTGTTCGCTTGACTGCGACAGGAGGAAACCCGACGACGCGGAAGGTGATTCGGCTAAAAGGCGCGACTTCCGACAGCCAACGCCCACTCCTTTCATGCACTCAGAAGGAATTGAGGCGCGTGCAAACAGGCCTTCCAGCAGCAGCCCGGGAACTTGGCTCTCGGGCTTTCAGATCTGAAAACTGCTGAATGTTTAATGGTCTCCCTTCGCCTTCTCCTCTGGAACATCGATCTCGTTTTCCGGTCGTCACTCGCAGTCGCACACGGCCGTGACCTGTCGTGACGACAGAGAGGGAGCGAGTAATTGCTGCAAGTACAGTAGGAGTTAGGAAAGAGAGAGAAGCAACATTTTTTGCTGTTTGCTTCGCAGCGAATTCACATGTCCTCTATTGCTTTGTATATTTCAACACCTCTGACAACACTGGTTCGCTGTCCACGTCCAGTCCAACGCACACGTTTTTTTCAGCGCGCGCGCATAGATACCGCATTCATTATGCACAAGCTCTGCGTGTATTATTCAGTCGTCAACGGTACACAGGTGTCCGCGTCTGCCCTGTGGGCGTGTCGTTTTTACCTCGTCCTGCCAGGAGGTTCACTTCACATATCACCCGCCCGTGTCCACATCCCCTCAATCTCTCGCGCTGCACATGACAAGATTGGATTGAGCCTGGTGCCGCGCGAGGCCCGTTCTGATTAATAAACGGATTGGCTCCGGATAGCGTTGATTGCTTTTTGGCGGTGTTGGCGCGCTGTCTATATGTTGGGGGAGGTAGGTACGCGATTACGCGTCGCTCGCCCCCTGTCGTGTGGCGCGTACATACCCTAGGTCGCGCTCGCGACACCGCGCCAGCCATTCATCTTGCATTCATTGAAAGACCACGAAGCTGACTTCCCTGTTGATTGCGCGCCGTGTGTTCAACGTCACACTTGCCGACTGCCTCATCTCGTGCTGTTCGTCGTTCAGACTACATAGTCGTTCACAATCGTTGCACCCGACACCCGGATAGGACGCAGTCGGAATGGCTTCCATCGGTGGTGTAGCCTGTGCTATGGTGGCCTGTGCTATGCTCTTGGTGATGGGCCAAACTCAGGCGAGACATCCCATGAGCCTGAAAAAGCTCATCTTTACGACCAACATGAAGCGGACCGAGGACGACGCCACCAAAACGGAAGGTTAGGATTTACCTACTGTATGTAGGTACACGCTTCTTTGAATCAATTCGTCGTGTGTGCATTGATCAGTGAGTGGGGAATTGTGTGACATTGAGTGTGCCCTGCGATGTGACCAGTCATTCAGTAGAGTTACAAGCAGCACATCATTGTTGTACTACATGTACTTTGTGTTTTTACCTGTTGCAATGCATAAACTAGTACATTATGTAGCTTGCAACGTCACATCATTGTAATCCCCGTCAATGCGTTTAGCCAGACTTGCACTCAGTCGAGCTTTGATCAGCTGTATTGGGCCAATAAAACTACAGTCAACAGTCATTTCAATATATCGGCGCAAGCCGACGCCATAAAACACCGCTTTGCAGGCTCCTGCCACCCTTGGGAGCCGTTCCAATGCCCCGACAGGCGCTGCATCGCCATCAACTCCATGTGCGACGGCGTTGACGACTGCGATGATGGCTATGACGAGAACGCCTCTCTCTGCGCCTCGTGTACGTGCCATGACAACTCTCTTGCATTCGGTCATTATCAAATCAGTTGTCTTTTACTGCTTTTTATTTGGATGATGAAAGTGTGAGCAGGCAGACGCAATCACAAAAAGTATTGAGATGCATGAGGGAACGACACAGTTTGAAAGTTACATACAGTAATTCGCGTGGGCTGGGAAACACACCCAGTATATGACGTCTGAAGTGAAGCCATGTTTATGTTCCATTGGCAATAACGTGCTTGAATTAACAGACAAACATAGCGCAGGCCAGACACCGCAGGCGGTAGATGATTGAAAGGGGCCCCCACAGCGTGCAATGTATACGTGTGTGAAGCCTCGCAGTCTGTACTAATGTGCGTCATTTGCCGAGAATACATTTAATTTAATTTCTATTATTGACCTGTGCGCAGCACAAAGTTGCACACATGCGGACACGCACGCACGCCCGCACGCAGGCAGGCAGGCACGCACACGCACGCACGCGCGCACGCACGCACCCACCCACGCACGCGCGCACGCACGCACGCACGCACGCACGCACGCACGCACGCACGCACGCACGCACGCACGCACGCACGCACGCACGCACACGCGCACATATTCATGCATGGAACATCCACTTCAGACAAGCGCATGCCAGTCCACGAGATCGAGAAGTACCTCAAGAGCATCGTGGAGCAGCTAGGGAAGAATTACCTTGCGAAAATCTTTGGCACCAAGGCCGCAATGCGCGCCGCGCCCATGGGAGGACTCCATCGTCTCGCAATTCTGCTTTCCGGTACGGTCTTACGACTGAACCGATGTGTCAACAGGGCGTTTGTCAAGCCAAGCTAAGCACTCGGCACCGCTAGGCATCCCATGGCTGAGAATCCTTAGGTCCTTAGGCCAATTGCAATGAGCCTGTATGTGCGCCTAAACCTTTCATCAGAGCCCCCCCCCCCCAATACCGCCCCCTCCAATTGTGCCCACTGTTGGTGAGAGTACTGTACCATACAGCACTAAAATGAGAGTACCTATGCCATTCCAGAGTCGGTAACGCTGGACGACTTCGCCAAGGAGGTGGGCATGTCGGACGAGGAGAAGGAGCGCACGAGCGTCGTGCTCCAGACGTTCGCCGAGGGCGGCAGGGCCGGACTGGACGTGAGTGAGCGAGTTGCTCCATAAAGTTACCCACCGTAAACCTTATGATTACCCTCCGCCCTCCGAGGGGGGGGGGGCTACCCAACGCCGATGCTCTACTCTAGACGTTTCTTGGAGGGTTATGGGGGGGGGGTGGCATTAGTTAGACCATTTATGGTGTGATTTCGACTGCCGGAATTGCACCTAAACAACTAAACTGTACAATGTAGTAGTTATACATACGTTTTGTGAAACCTCTTTTCTAAACATTTGTGCATGCAGTGCACGGCACACCCCTTATTTTCCACTGGGGTGGGGCGCTACAAATGCTGCATTCGAGCCGTATGAGTGGCGCTGTGGCCATTGTGAGAGCTGATTTGTGGAGGGCTCACTAATTAACTTAAAGCCCTTCCAAACAGGGATAAAAACTTAAAAGGTGCTTACCTACATAATTGGTACACCCATGTGAATGCGCTTGCTACATATCGGTTTGCATACGTTTCATTTTCACTCTTGTCCATGATTCAGCGCTACGCAGCCACGCTTCTGGGCAAGCTGGCTCAACAAATGGAGGACGGCGGATTCTTCTGATCAGCTGGCTAGTCATTACAGCCATCTATGTACTCTACTCCGGAGGCAATTCATTTAGCGAGATCTGTCATTGGCATTTCGACCTCCACAACACACACTACATCAATGCACAGACGTCACGTGTGATGCACCAATGGTGGTTGTCAATGTCACAAATACGGTACTGACCAAAGAGCGCAGTGACACACGTGTACGCCACCAGTGATCTAAAGACTGACAAGCGGTCCCACGTGGTGATCTCCGACTGTGCTATCATCCAATGCCGTTTGGTGTCCGTGCACGTGATTCTTCCTGACTGTAGACAGTGATGTACGCGCAGTTGCAGAGCATACCGTAAACCCTATAATTAGCCCCCTTTAACTATACAACCTTCTAAGACCACTTTGAGTTTATAAGCCCCAATCCCCAAGAATTACGCCCCCTCCCTAAATGGACAATCGTCTGAAAGGCAAAATTTTCTAGGTCTGGGTGTATGTGTGGTCGGGTATGTGTAGGTATGTACATGTATGTGCATGTGAGATTGTGTGAGAGTGTGTTAGAGTGTACCAATATGTATGTGTGCAGCGTCTTTTTTCTTTAAAAATCGTCTACACGCGCCTTTTTGCCCACAAAGCTTTCCACACGTCGCCACTTCCAGTTAATAAGCCCCCCCCCTATAATTAGCCCCCCCCCCCTATAATTATACACATTTTCGTTTTGGTCGTCACTGGCTTACGGTAGGTCTTTTGACGCACGCTGCCGCTTAATTTGTATTCAGAAAGCGCGCCATCTGGCACCGGCATAGCGAGACTCTACATAAGCAGTTCAATTAGAATATTGTGGATTATTTCGACCAGTGAAGCAAATACTGTATCTAGCTTCACACGAGGCGGAGCAGCTCTAGAACATGTCGCTAGCGCGTCTTGGCCCACTTTTCTTGGCACTCCTGCTAGTTGAAGGGGCACACTGCGCTGCACTCCGTGACATTGGTATGGCTGTATGGCATGGTATGATTGGTATGATTTTTTTTTATGATTTACTGTACCTACACGTTTAATTCGTACATGCAAGGCGAAACATGGTGCGTCAACGACACGTGGGTTGAATAAATTTACAGCATTTTAAAACTGCCTCGCAGTGTACTACAGAAGGCAGGTTCTGATCACTGTCTGGAAGGATTGTACATAAAGGGTGTTTTTTTTAAACTGCACAATTTATTTTTTGAATAACTTTTTAATCCCTGATCCGATCGCCGTGAAATTTATACCACAGACGCACAAGACTTTAGGGTTTTGTCTGGAAAAGGAATTTTTGAAATCGGGACGGTGGGGGGGGGGGGGCGAGGACGGCTTTACAGCAGCGGCTGAACGCAGACGCCGTCGTTCTCCTCGCAGACCTGCAGACGCCACTCAAAGTTGTGGGCCACTCGCTGCAGCATCGCCTGCGGAATTGCGTCAATCTCGGCGCTGATGTTCGCCTTCAGCTGGTCGAGGGTCGTCGGATTGTTGGCGTAAACTCTGTCCTTTAGGTAGCCCCACAAAAAAAAGTCGCATGGCGTGAGGTCGCAGGAACGCGCGGGCCACTCGACGTCGCCCTGCTTGCTGACCAGCCGGCCGGGAAGATGCTGTCGGAGCAGGTCCATTGTGGCCCTAGCCGTGTGCGGAGTGGCACCATCCTGCTGCAACCACTGGTCCTCGTCCATAGCGTCCAGTTTTGGGAAGACGAACTCCTCCAGCATCTGCCGATAGCTCTCCTGGTTGACTGTCTGGCCGACGTCGAAGAAAAACGGACCCAAGATGCCAGTCGCACTCATGGCACACCAGACTGTGACCTTTGGAGAGTAGAGGCCAACTTGCGTAGTCAGCTTCGGGTTCTCAGTGCCCCAGTGTCGCGCGTTCTGAGAGTTGACGTGGCCGTTGAGGTGGAAGTGCGACTCATCTGAGAGCCACAGGCGGTCGAGCAGGTTGGGCTCCAGCGCCACCATCGCCAGCATCTGCCGCGAGAAGTCGACGCGAGCAGCAAAGTCCCGCTCCAGCAGCACTTGCGTCCGTGTGTACCGGTAGGCACGGAGGTGATACCGATGTCGAAGAGTCTTCCAGATCGAGGAGGTACTGACGCCGAGCTGCTGGGACCTCTTCCTCAGCGACACCATTGGATGCTCGTCGGCGTGCTGACGGATCCGCTCGCACTCCGCGTCAGTCAGGACGTGCCGCTGTCGAGGGCTGTTGGCCGCTGTGCCAATCGTGCCGATCTTGTCCACCCACACGAGCACAGTCCTGCTGCTTGGAGGAGTCCAGTTGCGGCCAAAGCGATTGTCTGCCTTCATCGCGCGCACGAATGCCGCGTAAGAGCTGCCACAGCGAAGAAATTCAACCGCGAGCCGTCCCCTGTCAGCGAGTGAATACCGACGGGTGGCCATTGGAGTTGTGGAAAAAAGGCGATTGAAGTGCGGGGATTGTAACCCAGGTATCAGGAATAGCGGACCTGGATGCTAACCACTACACCACACTCGCAAGCCTCCTAGTCAAATTTACACAATTCAAATGCGCCAATCGAAAAGTGAAAGTAAGGGTTTAAAAATTTGCCATACCATACAATCTTGACAGAGTTTTTTCTTTCGCGCATTAGCGTAAACTGCCCAAAATTCGGACCTCAACTTTGAAAGATCATAATTTTTGGATACCAGCCCGATTTCAAAAATTCCTTTTCTAGACAAAACCCTAAAGTCTTGGGCGTCTACGGTTCAAATTTCACGGCGATCGGATCACGGAATAAAAAGTTATTCAAAAAATAAATTGTGCAGTTTAAAAAAAAACACCCTTTATATGTAAATGAATGACGTCACGTCGTCCTTGGCGGTTCAGAGGAAGTGTCAGAGGTCGAAGCACCAACCGATGACCAGCAAGAGACGACTACGCAGCAGTGCATCTGTGAAACAACAACAGGTGTGGTGTAGTTGCATGAATACAAGTTTTTTTTTGAATGTTAACTAAAGGGTGTTTTTTTTATTTGACCACATTTTGTTTTTGAATAACTTTTGCTAGACAAGGCCGATTGCGCTGAAATGTTGAGGGGTTGTGGCACAATGTCGGAGGTTTTGTTCCACAAAGTTTCGGCCTGATCGGTTAATCGACGCGGGTTTTACAGGCTCTCAAGTGGAAAGGCCCGATTTTACACATTTGTGTGCATTTCTGCACCTGTAGTCTTCTGTAACTTTTGAAGTTTTTAGATTTTCTTTTTTGCAAATTTGCATGCTCTGTTGTTTCCTTGATTTGCACTCTCTTCTCGCTGAGTTTTCATAATCAACCAAGGATATTCGTGGGCTGAAGCAGACGCTGCGTAGAGTGCGGACAACGGCGGCGCATCCAGCAGCTGCTGTGCATCCAGTCGCTGCTTGACTGAAGATGTCCCCCCTTCTTGTTCCAACCCAACGGCCCTATTCAGGGCCACCGCGAGGTCAAAGACCTACTCTGCGCCTCTTCTTGGCGAACCTTGGGCAGCGTCGCTTATGTGATGGCTAAGCCGAGAGGCACAAATGTGTAAAATCGGGTCTTTCCACTTGAGAACCTGTAAAACATGCGCCGGTTAACCGACCAAGCCGAAACTTTGTGGAACAAAACCTCCGACATGGTACTACAATCCCTCAAAATTTCAGCGCAATCGGCCTTTTCTAGCAAAAGTTATTCAAAAACAAAGTGTGGTCAAATAAAAAAAACACCCTTTAGTTATAATTTTGGACGAGAAATCCTAAATTCTTCAATAGCACCTCCGGAGCGCTATTGGCTCAACCTCAGGCCGCCAGGGCGCGGCTGGGAAATAACGGGTGGCATAGGAGGTCACCAGAAACGTCATCCTCAAAAGAAAAAGTAGAGAAAATTCTGCAGTCGCAATTGCCAATTTTGTTGGCGTATATTAGCCACAAAAGTAGCAAAAGCAACCAAAAAATAAAAAAAAGAGGTTTTTTACAGAAAAAAAAACAGGTTTAAAAAAACGAATTTTTTTACAATAAAACCAGTGAAAAAAACCTTAACAACTCTAATTGAAAGATGTTCGGGACCTAGGCACTCTACTTTGTAGATTTTCCCATTCGAATCAGCGTTTGAGCGCGATTCGACAATATTAGACACACACGGTGTCTCACGTTTTTGTTATTCAGAAGCGCGCTACGCAGCAGACAAGATCGAAGAGTTTCTTACGATGATCGTCGAGCAGTTGGGGAAGAATTACCTCATCCGAGTCTTTGGTATCAGGGCCAGAGAGCGTGCCGTAGAAATGGGAGGACTGCATCGTGTCGCGACCCTGCTTTATGGTACGGTTGAGCATCAGCTAAGCATAACCCCTAAACGGTGTCACCACGACTACAGTCGTGTCGCAATGTCGCACTTGTGTCGCACTTTAAAAAAGTCTGCCGAAGAGTGTTAGCGCTGCTCTCCTCTTCTTCAACTGTGGCTACTCTTATAAAGAATTTTTACAACTGGAAAAGAGAGTGGGCACAAGTCGTCCACTCTTGTAGACGTGGGCGCGCGCGCGGCGCGCCCCCCACCCAACAAAACCCATTTTCAGTTTTTTTTATTTTTTCACTTCACTTTTTGATGCTAACTCTCCATAAGAACTGCTAAGAGATGTCGTGCATCTGTGGAAGAGTGTTCAAATGTAAACCTTGATGTTTGACGCGCATGCCCACTGTGTTACACGAAGACCTCGTTTCCGACAAGCGATGACACGGTTGACACTAGAGAGAGAGACACAAGTACAGAGAATGGTCTGATCGAAGGTTTAGTTGGTGATTGTGAAAGACGCGCACAGAAACGACGTAGACTATCAGTTGGTTGCGATCACGATCAGTACGTTTGGCGCTTATGAACAACGGCTCGGTTACGCTTTGTTGGGTCATCAAATAGGTAGTCGGTCATTTCGTGAAAGCGCTCGAAGCACCCGCCAGCGATGCACAGAAAGACTTTGCACAAACTGCAGTAGAACTGCGTTGTGACGTGCTGGACGTGCCCTTGGCACTCTCTTTTCACCTGCATGGAAGAGTGGGCAGGCATTGTAATGGATAATCATATGAGTGAGCAGTAGGGGAAGCGTACTCACAGTGCTCATTCTCGGGTAATGCTTTCCACTCTGCATCCGCAAACGCCTCACAGTGTTCTTGTCCAGCGGATGCGGAATTTCGCTGCTAGATGAGTAGACCGGCACAACTGGAAGCTCGCTCCTGAGCGTGCTTTCAGCAGTGCGTTCCAGTTTCCTCGCAAAAGCCATCAGTTGCCCAGATATCAGTTTTTTTGCCGACGCATTTGAGAAATCGGGACTGGTCTGCTCTTTGAAGATGACCACCGAGTTGGCAGCAAACCAGTCGAATGACTGCAAGACGACGGCGCTCACGTACCACCTTCGAGATTTGTGGTGGCTTTTCATGTGCGCGCACAGTTGGTCGCTGCAATGCAGTCCTGTCAGCACGCAAAACTATGGAATACGACAGAACGTACTGCAGGTCCACTCCTCCCATGTACGCGTTGAAGTTTTGGGCCACCTTCGGCTGGGCAACTCGTAGCCGGTATACCACTCCCTTGGATGTCTTTCCCTTGTGGAAACAGACGGTCGACTCCTCGTGCACATCGTCTTGCGATGTGAGAAAAGTCAACGTCGCCGCATCTTTCCACGTAATGGCCACCGTGTCACCTATATAAGAGTGGACAGAAGATGCATGTATTTTGGAATGGATGGGCAAGCTAAGTTGCAAACCGTAATTGCTGGACATCTTTGCGCAGTCGCCTCGTGTCAGTCTCTTCACTGCCGGAGGGTCCGTGCCACGTTTCGGCGCACTCATGATTTCGGTAGGCAAACTGCTTCTTTGTTCTCGGCGCAGAGTGCCGCAAAAGTATGTTTTTCGCAAATGCATCGCATAATTCATATGTACAGTGGTGTAAAACCGGTCTGTAAAGACCTGAAAGGTGAAGGAAACGACTGCACACTCATATTCAGGTTGTAGGCGCGCGCACGTACGAAATATCCTTGGTCCAAGAAAGATTTGAGTCCTGTTTCAGAGTTGCCATTTGTTGTTGTTGCAATTAAACGCCCAACGGCTAACCTACCAGTTCCTGCAGTAGGTGTCGCAAAAAGAGTTAGCAAGCTTGTGCGGTTCCCATACACACGCAAGAGTGAACAAGCTTATGACGTTTGTTTATACACGCAAGAGTGAGCAAGCTTACGTTTACTAACGTAACTAAACGTACTAAAAGTAAACGTTGCTAACGTGTTGGACGCTCATTATCAAGAACAAAAACACGAAACAGCGTATTCACATGAAAACAATCGAAGATTACATCACAAAGAAGAGTGTGACAGATTCGACACGGAGTTACTTATCATGGGTTAGCAGAGAGTCGCATTGCACCAGAGTGGGCGACGCCTTACCATATGGTAGCACGAAGGACCCAGTAAATGGGTTATCAGACAGTCGTTTTGCAGAAGAGTGGGCGACGCGTTACCATATGGTTGCACGAAAAACCCTGTACATGGGTTTTCAGAGAGTCGTACTGCAGAAGAGTAGGCAAGCGCGTTACCATATGGTTCAGCGAAAAACCCTGTAAATGGGGTTTCAAAAAAAGTGCTTCGGAGATGGGTTTCCACTGTGTAAAACCTCACTATAAGAGTGGACAGAGGTGACCACTCTTATTTGGTTTCGGTGAGTGCGACACGCATGCGACACAAGTGCGACATGGCAAAAAAGTGTGACACCGTTTAGGGGATAAGAGTTGTAAGAATGTAAATGAAGTAAATGGTTCCACAAGTTGGGGGAGCATTATATAAAAGGCACTATTTAAAGGATTTACGATACACAGACGGGGCCAGAGTGCCTTGCATTTCAGAGTCACCAACGCTGGAGGACTTTGCGCGAGAAACGGGGATGTCTGCCGCAGACAGAGAGCGTGCCCGCAGAATTCTCATGAAGTTCGCAGAGGGCGGAAGGGCCGGACTGGATGTGAGCAATGCTTTGTGCTCTGTGCTCAGCATAGTAAACCACAACCTTCCAATTTGTGATCCATCTCCTCGAGCTGTAACTATGCGCATCACTTTGCAAACATTGTAAGCAACAAGGAAAGTACAAGGTAATACAGGTAAGGTAAAGGTGAAAAGTGGGCGGATTCCACAGTCCTTCATAAAAGATTGCGAAAATCCCTGCAACCTTACAACCCAACAACCCTACCATACCCTACAACCCGATCACCAACATTCACAGTAGGATACCAACGCCAACGATGCTCATCTGTCAACGCACCCACTCCCCCGCCCAACCGCGACCCCCTGCCCAATCCAATATGCGCCCAGGGTAAAGATTAAATTTAAAAAAAAAACGACGTCCATTGCCTTTGCTATCCGTTTTAAATGAATACTGTAACATTTCATATTACATGATTCAGCGCTTCGCAGCAAATCTTCTTGGGGCAGTTGCTCAAAAATTGGAAGACGACGGCTTCTTTGAACCGCTGGTCGCTGACGAAAGAACGCCGTGAACTGACACTCTCAGCCACATGTGCGTCTGATAGGTTGGTACATAGCTGTCAGTGTCATAAGCTGTCAGATAAGCTGTCAGTGCGTGATTCCTGATGACGAGTCCATTGCAATTGCATGCATGTATGATGACCACACACGGTCACTGCATTCTCTGCAGCCACGCAGCTGCTGCAAGCCATCTGCGCACAGTACTGGCCAGATCTACTAGTGCAGCGGTCACCTGTAAAGCAACGGCTGCACCATTGTAGTTCTGACGACAGCACTGGGGCAGTCATCATTGAAACGAACGTCACTGTCGCATCCCTGAAAATACATATACATGTAGCCGGATCAGCTCCTTCGGCTTTGGTTTCACTGATGGTCTGCCGAAATATGGGATAGACGCCTTGTATTGTAACCATGCTACAAAAACTCAGTTGTTTAAAAATGTACAACATTTGCACGGGCATCGGCAAGGCAGTGCTTATATGTAGCTCAGTTCAGAGAGACGCTCATCCCGTCGACCACACTCCACATCCACCTTATGCGATTGCAATTAAAGCATCTTGTGCGTTATGTGTTTGTGTTGCGCAGGGCTCTTCATACTGCAAGTACATGTAATTGTCGAGTGCTGTTCACTCCAATGTTTGGTGTCGTTCCGTGATTCGGTCTCACTTCATTTACTGGACTCGTCCTCAGTCTTGTTCATTCCTTTACACGCTTCCCTTCCCCCCCCCCACGGTCGTCAACGACGACGCCAAGGTTTCCGGCTGTTTAACGAGCCCGACACCCGGCCTCCCTAGCCAGTGCAATGAGCATAGTGTACATTTCAATTGTATAATACTACCGCGCGAACTGATCTACTGGCACGATAAAGCCAACAGTAAAGACACAAAGCTTTTGTGAGGCTTTGTGTAGGCTTTGTGCAATGAACACTTGTTGCAAACCCACCTTCTTGCTATTGCCCGGTGTTCAACTGCTTGCCTAGAACCATTAGAACCGACAATTAGAACGCTTATGGTAGCTTGCCATAGCTCTTGACGACTACTCCATCCCTCTGGCAGCTGCCACCATTCAATTAGCGCCTGTGTGTGTGCGTGTGTGCGCTGCTTCCACACCACCATCCCACACATCCCCTTTCCCCCGGCTTTCACCCCCCCCCCCCCCCCTATAGCGCATGCCACCGCTCCGCGGTCTCTATTGACAGTGGCGCATTGCGTAGGACTAAACGACGAGAGGGGAGAGGAAAGAGGGGTTCTTGGTCGTCAGGCGCCTCTGCTAGCGCCCATTGTATTGCCCCTTTCTATGTAGACAGATAGATGCGTTACGAGCGCTAGCTATAGCTAGCTAGCCGGCTGATGGAGTGAAATAAATGAGTGGGATGTCAACCGCGAGACCATTAGCTGTCGAACCGGTTTATGAGAGCTCGGGCTTTGGACTGACAAAGGCGGAAGGTCCAGATGCTGTGGGACTGCAGTGGACCTCGCAAAGGTGAGCTATAGCTGGATAATGCTTGTTTTCTGATTGAAAAATGAAAGTGAAGCAAGACGAGTCAATGAAGTTGGTAAACGTGTGTTCAAACTAAATGTTTCGATAGTGCCCTGTATAACGATGCAAAGTCAAAAGATTTTAGTATCAGCCCCATGGTGACAGCAAAGTGAAAACATTTTAGTAGCGTTTCGGTTTTGTTTGCTCACATTTCCTGGGTCATTCGATGTTAACATTCGTGAAAACGTCTTTTCATCATCATTTACCAATTCAATTTGTAAGTGTCTATATTACTAAAGCACAATGTTTGTTTGTTTGTCTGCAACGCAGCCCAGAGAGTTGTGCTGGATGGATTGAGCTGAAATTTTGTATGAAGCTTCCGTGGGAAACTTCACCGTCATTTAAGGGCCGGATTTGCGATAGCTACCGTAATCCGCGAGTTATGCAAATTTCGCATACGTGTTTAATCGAATTTGAGAATTCAGTGTCAATTCTGCTTGGGATATATGTAATCGGCCGTGGTGATCACGAACACCAGATCCGTTTTGCTGTGCGATACCGTAATCGCGAGATATGGCACATTGAATATGCAAATTGCGTTTGAGCGAATTTGAGAATTCAGTGTCAAATCGGCTTGGAACATATGTAATTTACCACGCTGATCACGAATCTGGCATTTGTTTTCCAATCCGCTACAGTAATGACAAGATATAGAATTATCCTTTTCTACAGTAGTATGACTATTTGTGGGTTCTATCTGCAATGCAGCACAGAGAGAGTTCTGCTGGATCGATTGAGCTGAAATTTTGCTTGCTGGCTTGCTTGGCACATTTTACCATCAAAATAAGAGTGGCACTACTGAAGCTATCGTAATCCATGCGTTATACAAATATAAATAAATTATATGATAATACAGCGCATTTTATGCGTGCTTCTGTCTTATCAGAAGTGTTTAGAAAACCTTTTCATACAGATCAATGGTGTAGTGGTTATGATGTCCGTTACTTTTCTGGAGGTCCTACCTGGGATCAAACCTCTGCCATAAAAAATTCTTGTAACTTGTTGCACGTGTTTATGCTATAAAAACGTTGAACTTCTAATGCACGAACTAAACTATAAACTAAATTGCACGCTAATGCACGCACGCGCGCGCGCACGCACGCGCGCGCGCGCGCACGCACGCACGCACGCACGCAAGCAAGCACGCACGCACGCACGCACGCACGCACGCACGCACGCACGCACGCACGCACGCACCCACGCACGGACTCGTGAGTGGGCGCACGCACGCATGCGCGTGTAGGTATGTGTTAGCGTTTTAGTGGTGCGTTGTTTTAGTTTTTCTTGGCGTTGAGCACTGATCGTCGACGCATTAAACGTAATAAATGAAATATTGTGGTGCGTTTCGCCCGGTCCAATGGCCCAATGAACTTGGATTTCCCCGAAAAAGAAAACGGCTGAAAACAATTGATGCGTCCGATGAAAACTTTATTTTAGGCTTTGCTTAGGCTTAGTCCATACTTTGCTTAGGCTTATGCTTTGGCTTTGATTTGGCTTAGGCTTATGCTTCGCTTAGGCTCAGGCTTAGGCTTCGCTTAGGTTTCGAACGCAGCGGACGCGGACGCAACAATTGTGCTTTGCCAACAAAAGACGACGTAAGGAAAACACAAGCTGAAGCCCGCCGAAAACCGCCCGCCCACGGCGCGCTGGAATGGAATCGGAAGCGTCGGACCGCGATCCTAGCTTAGATCAGGTCCAAAGGCCTTGCGCCTGCAGATCAAGGTGCATGAACATATGTGAGCAACCATGCAGATTACAAAAAAGCCAATTATTATTAGCTGACTCTGAAGGGCTGATTAAAACAATTAGCCCACTGCCTATATGGGATTTATGGTGTGTCTGCTCAAGATGGTATGGTGCCTAATTTTTACTATCGAATGTAATGACTGGAGATGCAATGACGCAAGAATAAAGCGTTACAACAAAAAAAGTAAAATGTTTTCCTGTGTTGCAGAAGTGCATTGGTTGCTTGGTTGACTTCCTTTGGCTTTTGCTGCAGCACTTTACAGATTCGTCATTGTTGTTTTTAAACTGAGCATTCACAGCATGATTTTATGACACATTGTATTGATGATGAGTCACTACTGAGGACATGAAAATATTGATACTGAATCACTTCTGAGCACGTTTTTAATGATGAATGACAAACGACAAAAGAGATGAAAGGTCTCTCAGATATGTATAGCAACAATCTCTGCCTATTCTCGCCCCCAAGCCCCCATTGGTCATTGAGCTACTCGACCTTTGGGGTCCTCTGGGCGATAAACTATTTTCGGGCTCTCCCATTCTCTCCCGCCCCCCCCCCCCCCTGCATCGGTTCATGGTCTTCTTTGTGTGCGCGTTTTGTGCATGTTTCGGATTGTTCGTGTTGGGTTGCGAGAGCAAAACGTTTTTGAACATACAACACATACAAACAGGCACACCGAAAAGCCTATGCTCTCCCCCCCCCCGCCACATAGCATCACCACAGAAAATAAAATAATACTTCTGCAAACGAGTCTCAGCGCATGTCTCCAATTTACGTCGTGGGTGTGTTGATATGAAATTTGTTTGAAACAGAGTGGGTGTTACAAGCAATTCTTTAGTATTCATGCAAATGCGTTGGTTGACATGCATTGGCTTTGGTTGACCTGCATTCCAACACTTTGCAGTTTCATCATTGCAGTGCTTCACCATTGTACAACTGAGTATCCTCGACATTATTTCATTTCATGAGACAAATTGATGTTGAACCACTTTGAAGCACTTTGCAAGCAGGAGTCCTGAGTTGAAGCGGCTAGTATGTACTTTATGGACAGTGTACATGTACACTGCCGGGTAGACTAATTGGAAGTTCTCCACGATTCAGAAACCCTTCCTATCCGCAAGAGATCGTCTTATCCCTTGGTCGAAAGTCGAACGTATGGAAGGTCGAATTAAAGGCACACGACACGCTGACACGCACGTGTTTTTGTATTCTCTCTTTCCTTAAATAAATAATAAAGTAATAAACATGCAAATTCTTTAGCCAAGAGTGTCAGCGTCTTTGGTGGCACTAAAAGCGAAAAGAAGAACGCCTGGAGAGGCACGGAGATGGAACAAGCTAACAGCGCCAGCTGGTGAGCGTATTTCGGTTGCATGCTCTTTGAAACGCATAAGCCAAAGCGGCAGCAAAGCTGTGACACTTGTGTGCGTTTCCACAGTACGTTCTTTATGATGATGCTCTATTGACAAAACTTGCCTGCAGCAAGCCATGTATAATTCTCAAACTCTCAAAACTTTTCAAAACTTTATTTTTGACGACAACCACCTGACACAGCACAATGGCCGTTAACTAGATCACAAGATCACAGGGCGGCGCCGTATACATACAATGGGCGTAGTTCTGCCGCGAGGCAAGGTGGGCCCCCACCTGGCACTGATTTTAGGCCGAAGCCACGGTACAGCCAGAAACCGGAGCAATTGTGGTTTAAACCACTTGCCCAAGGGGGTAGCCGTGGTTTTTGCCCAGCAAGGAATCGAACCCCCGACCTCGCGGTCAGGAATCCAACGCCTTACGGACTACGCCACAGCCCCACAATTCTGTTAGGCGAGCACGGATTTCCACAAGTCAAAGTGTAAATTCTAGAAAAACAGTGCTCCTGAGAGAAATGAAGTCAACCTCTCTTTATCGGGCTACTGTTGTAGGGGGGGGGGGGGCACACTTGGAGCATTGTGTCGGCAGGTTGCAACAAGAGTCTCTGCACAATTCTAGGGCCAAATTGGGTCAGGTCGAGTTTCAAGTGTCCAAGAACGAGAAGCGCATCCTCAGACAGGATCCGGTGTCGCTGTTCTGCGACTGCAAAGCGGCGCTCGTGTGGCTCCAGGTCGAGCAGTGTCACGAGACGAGTCGCAATCCCGAGAAGAGGGTAAACAAACGTTTCATGCACTGCATTTTATACAAGGCACTGCACAGACAGTCAATTCGAGTTTACAGGACAGTTTCAAACGACAATTTACAGGACAGTTCCCGGGTAAAGAGAGGTTGAAAGTATAGTGCTCCGGGGCCACTATCGAAGGATATGCGGTATATACCGAGCATACATGCACAGTGTACCCTACGGCATGACGCCTTCTCGTCTAGAGCCGCATCTGTAATTACCAAAGACATTCGGAAGCACGCCATCTGTAATCTAGGGCAGTGACGGCACGAGCAAATCCATTGAGAGGAAATTTCGCTCTAGTGGCCCCATCAAGAATCGAACCCAGGACCGTGCGCGCAAGAGACTGATTCTCTACCACACGACCATACGCTGCCTAATCATCTATTGATTATTTGTTTACTTCAGGCTGCCCTCTCCTCAATCGTCATCTACGGCTTCCCAGAGACAAAATGGGACGCGTCGAGGCGGTCAAGGTCCAACTACAGGATTATGCCAAGACGAACGCCCAGCCCATCCCCGCCAAGGTTACTGTGTTTGTGTTTTGCATTCGCAAGTGTGACGAGCACAAGGAGGAAATCGTCGTAAGGGCAGGGATACCGTAAATCCTCCAATAGTGCCCCCGGGGCACTATTTTTTCAACCTCTCCTTACCCGGGGGCACTATTGGAGGGGGGGCTTCTATTATTTCAACCTAAAAATTTTGAATGGTAATGCTAGTTTCGCTGTCAAATTTGCCGATTTTTCGGTGATTTTGATCACTTTTGCCACATTTAATGGTTGATTTACCGTTAATAGTTGCTGAAACGTACTACCGTAAATCCTCCAAAGAACGCCCCCCCTCCAATGAACGCCCCCCCTCCAATGAACGCCCAGGGTAGAGGGTAGGTTGAAAAAATAAACGCCCACTCTCCAATGAACGCACAGGGGCGTGCTTTAGAACACAGTTATGCAATGAAATGCTTGTCAAAACAGGTATTGTCACGCGATATTCTACGTTTGGGTACTGTATATTGCCTGTACGCACTAGAACAGCTATTGTTTAGCCACTGCAGAAGGTGATTTGCACCAATAACCGTACAATTTTCATGTTTAACTAACGATTATTGGGTCTGCACAGCATTGTTGCAACGCCATTTAGTAGTTGAGTTTATGAACGCCCCCCCTCCAATGAACGCCCCCCCCCTCCAATTAAAGCCCAGGGTGGAGGGGGGGTTGAAAAAATACACGCCCAGGGCGTTCATTGGGGGATTTACGGTATTATTGGTTGGTAGTAGTGTGTATACACGATATAAATGTACCTACCACTATATTTTTGCCCATAAAAGGCACATGGCACAACATACCCCTTACCCCCGGGGGCACTATTGGAGGGGGGGGCTCTATTATTTCAACCTTGCCGTACCCGGGGGCACTATTGGAGGGGGGGCACTATAGGAGGGGGGTTGTATTGGAGGATTTACGGTAATTAGAAGTTCTTAGTAACGTCCAGAGACAAAATTTGAATTACCATTCAGCTGAGGTTTCTTCAATTGCAGCGGTTCTCCTGTATGCCGTCAATGCATTATGTACGTATACAACTCGACTCAAAACGTTTCAAGGTCACTAGATGCACATTTCAATGTCGGTGTTTTCTTGCTTTCATGGCTGCGCTCGCGAGCTTCAGAAATCGTCGTTATCGGTCCGCGTCCGCCAGACGGCGCCGTCGTCAGCCGGAGCTCTCGACTTCGACTGCGGTGGGCAATCGCTCGCCCAACAGTCCGTCGTCAGCGGCTCGCCATCAGCACTCGTCCCTATCGGCCAGTTACTGCGCCAACTGCGGTGAGAAATTCGAGCAGAGCTTCGAGAACTACTGCAAGAGATGCGGACAGCACAGGCAGGGGGTCACGAGAGTGTGATTTTAATGTCGACTCGAAGAATTGAAAAAGTTGGACATACGGTGATACCTAAGTGTGTGAGGTCTTGAAAAAAAAACAGCCTTTATTTGTATCGTTTGTACTGGGAGCACGGTTGCGCACTAACGCATTCGCGCGTGTCTAGGCACCTAATGGCACCTACATATGAACTTACTGGCGAAACTTGTGCTACAGTGTATATGTTATTGACGGCTGCTGGCCAGCCGTGATTTTAACTTGTCGGACACGGGTTGGCCACCGGCCGTCCTAAGTAAATTTTGCAGGCCAAAAGAGGCAGTTGCCGGTCGATTGCTGGCCAGAAGAAACATAGGTACATCATCGGTGGGCATCTCTACGGCGCTGCAGTCTGACTGTCTGAGCACTCTGAACTTAACTTTTTAACTTGAAATTGTAGAAGTTAGCTCCACCAACCAAAAGATGCTCGGTTTCTTGATGTACGCCATGGGTAGCATGGCAACAGGTTACGAGGACATGAAAGACAACACCGCAGGATTTCCTTCAGATGCATTTGAGTGTGCGCGGTACACACAAATTTAACATAGGTAAATTTCAAGTTTTTTACAGTTAACTTTACCACAAGTTAACTCGAGTTTCTCAAGTTATTTAGAGTGTTTTACTCAAGTTAAAGTTAGCTCAAGTTATTTGGACCTCGACATTTGGAAAACTCAAAACGAAAACGAAAATAAAGTTCCCCGAAAATAAAGTGTGGACGATTGCAGTGTATCACAAAGCGGATGCACTTAAAAAAATGGATAAACATTTTCAGACTCCAGAATTCGAATTGACTTAACGCAGTTTACACTCAAAATTTTGACTTCGCCATTGCCATTCAAAATTTTTAGGTTGAACGTATAGAGCCCCCATCCAATAGTGAGCCCCATCCAATAGTGCTCCCCTCCAATAATGCCCCCGGGTAAAGCAAGGTTGAAATAATAGTGCCCTGGGGGTACTATTGGAGGATTTACGGTATTATGGCCCCGCTGAAACGCTTACCGTTATTGGTGGAGCTAACTTCTAAAGCCAAAGTTAACTTTTTGGCTTTAGAAGTTGCACGCACGCACGCACGCTAAGCCTAAGCCAAATTAACTAAGCCCAAGACTAAGTAAAATTGTAACTTGAAAATAACTTACGGTAACTTAAAACTTGAACTTTTTTGACAAGTTTCCAGGTGTTACGATTGCAATGTGTTACATGGTGGATTCAATTAAAGGAATTGATAAACATTTCAGCCTCCAGAATTGAGTTGACGCCTTTAACTCAATAATCATGTCTTTCTAGAGGATCATTCAACCGTGCCTGCGCAGCTGGAGCTCGCAAATAACCTTCCTGATGGCTCCGCTAAGAGTTCGCGAAAAGCCCATCAAAAATCGTTCTAAAATTGATCTGAATTCAATATGCTACGGCTGATCAGAGTGCAAAGAGTTCAAAACCTGTTGCGTGGAACCATGGAGACGAACAACGTGGTGCCAGCCACCCCAGCTCCAGAGACGAGCAAGATGACGCTGTACTGTAGTTCTAAAAGTACATGTGGTAACACTGAAATTGAGCAGGCAATTGGAGTCTGCGAAACAAAACTTTTCGCTGGGTGACGGGCGAGTAAAGGTTTCAGCATGGTCAACTGTTGGCGAATTGGAAAGACTGATTCTGATTCCGGCCTGTCAGAACGACAAAACGTCAAACTTCAAAACCTGCCTGGCGTTTGGCGTCGAAACAATTCATATTTGACTAATGTGAGCGACTTTGCGGAATACAGCTGTGTGTCCATCAGACTTATGGGCCAAAAAAGCCTAAGAAATCCGGATTGCGTACATATTTTCTCACTGTGGACCTTAAAAGTAATCCGGATTAGCCGCATATTCGGATTACATATGCGCACTTGATGTAATGCATTAACATTAACATAGCAATCCAGCTATGACCAGCAACAATAATCTGGAATGGCCGCATACATATTTGGATTAGACACATCCGGATTATCCGCACTTGGCTGAGGTTAACACATTTTGCATTCAACAATTGATGCATGGGTTCGAAACTATCTTCTATCTATATTATCTATATTATAAAAGCACATTGTCTGTCTGTCTGTCTGTCTGTCTGTCTGTGTGCAACGCAGCGCAGAGAGTTGTGCTGGATGGATTGAGCTGAAATTTTGTATGAAGCTTCCGTGGGAAACTTCACCATCATTTAAGGGCCGGATTTGCGATAGCTACCGTAATCCGCGAGTTATGCAAATTTCGCATACGTGTTTGATCGAATTTGAGAATTTAGTGTCAATTCTGCTTGGGATGTATGTAATCGACCATGCTGATCACGAATATCACATCCATTTTCCAATGCGATACCGTAATCACGAGATACGGCACATTGAATATGCAAATTGTGGATGGTTAATGTTGCAAATTTGGGGTGCAAAACAGTTTGAGTATATGTAATTGACAATGCTGATCACGAATCTGGCATTCATTTTTACATCCGCTACAGTAATGACAAGATGTAGCACTATGCTTTTCTACAGTAGTAGGGCTGTTTGTGGGCTCTGTCTGCAATGCAGCGCAGAGAGTTGTGCTGGATGGATTGAGCTGAAATTTTGTGAGCAGCTGGCTTGGCACATTTCACCATCATATAGTGGCCGGATTTTCCGTAGCTACCATATTCTGGGAGATGGAGATATGCAAATTGCGCATATATGTTTTATCAAATTTGAGAATTCAGTGTCAAATCTGCTTGGGAGATACGTAATTGACCATGCTGATCACGAATATCACATCCGTTTTCCTGTGAGATACCGCAATCGCAAGATATATATGCAAATTGTAAATGTTGCAAGTTGTTGCATGTTTCAAGTTGAGGGTAAAAAAAGCACAAACATACCCATGCGAACGCGCATGCATGCACGCGCGCGCACACATGCACTCACGCACGCGCGCACACGCATGCACACACGGAATATGGTTCATGTTGCAAGTTGAGGGTAAAAAAGCATGAACATAATGTGAACACGCATGCATGCACGCACGCATGCTCGAACGCACGCACGCACGCACGCACGCGCACGCGCACGCGCACGCTCGCTCGCCTGCACGCACGCACGCACGCACGCATGCACGCACGCACGCACGCACGCACGTGCACACAGACACGCACGGATGGACTCGCGCACGCACGCATGCACATGTGCACACGCACGCACGCACGGACACACACGCGTGTGCGCGCACGCACGCACACGCATGTATGTCTAAGCGTAAGCCTAAGCGATAAGCCTGGGCCTAAGCCTAAGCCTGAGGATGGGGTGTGATCATGCTTTAGTGTTACTGTTTTAGTGGTGCGTTGTTTTAGTTTTTTTGGGGTTCAAAATGGCTGAAACCAATTGATGCGTCTGCGTCCGCTGTGTCCTATGAACACTTTCTTAATTTTAGGCTTTGCTTAGGCTTAGTCCAGACTTTGCTTTAGTCCAGTCCATGTTTAGGCTTTTGGCTTTGGCTTTGGCTTAGGCTTATGCTTCGCTTAGACTTAGGCTTCGCTTAGGTTTCAGACGCAGTGGACGCGGACGCAACAATTGTGTTTTGCCAAAAAAGCGACGTAAGGAATACTCAAGCCCAAGCCCGCCGAAAACGCCCGCCCACGGCGCGCCAGAAGGGAATCGGAAGCGTCGGACAGCGATCCTAGCTTAGAGCAGGTCCAAAGGCCTTGCACAAGCAGGCAGGATGAGAGCGCCGCTTTGGCAAGTCGCTCCAAGAGGTAGAGAGGCCGGGGTCTGCGACAGTTTACCGCGGACAATTTACCGCGCACAATTTACCGCGGACAATTTACCGTGGCGACAGTTTACCGCGACACAATTTACCGCAGCGACAATTTACCGCGCCAATTCACACTGTTGACCCTTCCGCAAAGCATACACACAAATTTCTTTCAGTCCAACGCAAACACGGAGCACGAGGTGACCACGAACGAGACGAGAACGAACAGTGATGGCGAGCAATGGAAAATAACACCGCTAAACGGACGCGCAAGCAGGCGATCACGACACAACGAACTAGAAGTCGAAATTGTAGGAGAGGGCGCTCACAGTATCATACAATGTTTGTTCAGGCGAATCGTACCGAGCCAGCACCTTCTTTATGCACTTGTCGGCGTCGGCGTAGACCTTCTTCTTGGGCGGAGGGCTGTTGCCAGCGACGAGACGAGTGATGTTGTTCTCATTGAGCATCTGCTCCTTCTTGAGGATGTCGACGAAGCGGAAGAAGTTGGGCGTCGTGCTCCCAATGAGGGACTGGAAGCCGCGATGCCAGCCCTCCACACGGTTGTTGGTGAAATCCTTGTCCGCTAGCGTGCGCTCGTGGACGTTCCACAAATCCACGCTGGACTTGGCGCCGTGGCGAGGGCCGCGACGACGAGGGCGCCCCATGTACATACGTGTCCTCAAAGTAGTGCGCTATGGGCAGCGCTCTGGCGTCGAAGTCGTCATGGTTGACGAGCTCCTCGAAACCGTCGTCGACGTCCTCAGGTCGAAGGAAGGCGAGGGCGGGGATGCACTTGATGGACGCAACCAGTGCCGGATCTGACGAGTAGTCGCCCTGCAGGCCCGCGCTCTGCACGTGTCGCCAGACGGACTGCGTCAGGTGGAAAAAACAGCCCGACTTCTGGGCAGTTTGAAACTCCTGGCGCCTTGGAGCGCAGATGGCGGTGGTTGACTCGGCCAGAATCTGTTGCGTCGACTCCTGGGTGTCACTCCTGGGTGTCGGCCGCCCGCTTCCGAAGGCTCGTCAGGGCGCTGAGAGCTTCGCTGCGACCCGGCTCAGGGGCGTGGTTGTGGCCGGTGATGACGCGCACCACAGGTAGCCACCCTCATATGTGGCCGTTCTGTCAATATACCTACCCTACTTGTGTAGTACGGAGCGTCCTGCTGAGATGCGCGTAATCAATCAAACTGAATTGTATTGTAACTATGGTAATGGCGGTAAATTGTCGCCGCGGTAAATTGTGTCGCGGTAAATTGTCGCCGCGGTAAATTGTCCGCGGTAAATTGTCCGCGGTAAATTGTCCGCGGTAAATTGTCGTGCTCCCGAGAGGCCGTTTACAAATTTCGACGAGTTCTGCAGAGCGGTCATGGAGCTTCAGAAGAAACGTATTATTTAGTTTCTCAATGGCGCTCAAATGTTGAGCGGTGCAATTATTTATAGCATAGCAGACTACCAAGCAGTCGGCGGTGCGTACGTACACAAGCCGATCGGGAAGCTGCAGCACTGCGTCTGCAGATCCCGATGCATGAACATATGTGAGCAACCATACAGATTACAAAAAAAGGCAATTATTATTAGCTGGCTCTGAAGGGCTTATTAAAACAATTACCTAGCCCACCGCCACACTTTATGGGATTTATGGTGTCTGCTCAAGACGGTATAGTGCCAATTTTTTACAATCGAATGTAATGACTGGAGATGTAATGACGCAAGAATAAGGCGTTACAACAAAAAAGGTAAAATGTTTTCCTGTATTGCAGAAGTGCATTGGTTGCATTGGTTGACTTCCTTTGGCTTTTGCTGCAGCACTTTACAGATTCGTCATAGTTGCTTTTCAACTGAGCATTTGCAGCATGATTTTATGACACATTGTATTGATGATGAGACACTACTGAGGACATGCAAATATTGATACTGAAGTACTTTGGATCACTTTGCAAGCAGGAGTCCTGAGTTGAAGCGGCTAGTATTACTAAAGCACAATGTCTGTCTGTGTGTGTGTGTGCAACGCAGCGCAGAGAGTTGTGCTGGATGGATTGAGCTGAAATTTTGTATGAAGCTGCCGTGGGAAACTTACACCGTCATTTAAGGGCCGGATTTGCGATAGCTACCGTAATCCGTGAGTTATGCAAATTTCGCGTACGTGTTTGATCGAATTTGAGAATTCAGTGTCAATTCTGCTCGGGATATATGTAATCGACCGTGCTGATCACGAATATCACATCCGTTTTCCGGTGCGATACGGTAATCGCGAGATACGACGCATTGAATACGCAAATTGTGTTTGATCGAATTTGAGAATTCAGTGTCAAATCTGCTTGGGATATATGTAATCGACCGTGGTGATCACGAATCTGGCATTCGTTTTCCAATCCGCTACAGTAGTGACAAGATATGGCATTATCCTTTTCTACAGTAGTATGACTGTCTGCAATGCAGCACAGAGTTCTGCTGGATAGATTGAGCTTGAGCTGAAATTTTGTATGAAGCTTGCTTGGCACATTTTACCATCAAAATAAGAGTGGCACTACTGAAGCTATTGTAATTCATGCGTTATGCAAATATAAATAAATTATATGATAATACAGCACATTTTACTAGCTGCTTCAACTCAGGACTCGTGCTGGCAAAGTGCTCCAAAGTAGTTCAAAGTCAATTTGTCTCATGTCTCATGAGATTTCTCAGTTGTAAAATGATAAATAACAGCAACGATGCAACTGCAAAGTGTTGGAATGCAGATCAACTGAAGGCAATGCATGTCAACCAACGCATTTGCGTGAATGCTAAAAAAGTGTTCTCTGTTTTAAGAACCTCTGTTTTAAATACATTGTATATCAACACAACTTCGACATAAATTGGAAACATGTGCTGAGGTTGATTTATTTTATTTTTATAATACAGTCTCTGTGGTGCTACAGGGGGGGGGGAACGTCTCTTCGGTGTGTCTGTTTGTATGTGTTGTATGTACTTCGAAAAAGTTTTCTCGCAGCCAAAAACTCGCAACGAAACGCAATCCGAAACGCACAAAGCGCGCACACAAAAAGACAGTGAACCGATGCAGGGGGGCGGGGGGGGGGGGGGTTAAGGGCTGGAGGAAATGGGATAGCCCGAAAGTCAACCAGACCATGGAGGGTTGGAGACCCACGTGTGTACGTGCGTGCTTGCGTGCATGCGCGTGTGTACAAGCGTGCGCGCGTGCGTGCGTGCGCGCGTGCGTGCTTGAGTGCATGCCGGTCTGGTGCTTCAGAATGAGAAATGGTACCAAGGAAATACATTGGGTCAATGGTGTACGGCAGAGGATACTGCATGTAAATCCAGTTTGCGTAGTACACCAAGATAGCAAGCGCATGGACATGCTGCACACAAAATTTCAGCTCAATCCATCCAGCACCACTCCCTTGGCTGTGTTGTTGCAAAGTTGCAATGATGAGAGCCATTGGTTATGGTGTGGCGCAAATTCAACATATTTTGAATGTTGGCAATTTTTCAGCTATCACAAGCAACGCCCAAAACAATATCAAAAAGAATCAACTGAGATTTCGCAGCAGAAGAATGGGAGCGCCGACCTTCAGATGTAGCTCGTGCATGGGGTGCACAGGCAGCAGATATTCTTTGGGCAGAGGTGTGCACCAAAATGATATTCTTTGATCTGGATCGGGCTTTGCTTAGGGGTCGTGCGTGCGCGTGTGTACGTGTGTGCGTGCGTGCGCGCGCGTGCGTGCGTGCATGTGCGTGCGTGCGTTCGTGCTTGCACACGCGCAAACGTGTGTGACGTGCGTGCATGTGTGTGCATGCATGCGAGCACACGTGCGTGACGTGCGTGCATGTGCGTGCGTGCGCGCGCGTGCATGTGCGTGCGTGCGCGTGTGCGTGCGTGCGTGCGTGCGTGCGTGCGTGCGTGCGTGCGTGCGTGCGTGCGTGCGTGCGTGCGTGCGTGCGTGCGTGCGTACGCGCGTGCGTGCTTGTGTGCATGCCGGTCCAGTGCTTCGGAATGAGAAATGGTACCAAGCAAATACATTGGGTCAATGGTGTACGGTAGAGGATACTGTATGCAAATTAAGTTTGCGTAGTACACCAAGACAGCAAGCACATGGACATGCTCACACAAAATTTCAGCTCAATCCATCCAGCACCACTCTCTTGGCTGTGCTGTTGCAAAGTTGCAATGATGAGAGCCATTGGTTATGGTGTGGCGCAAATTCAACATATTTTGCGTGCAAATTGAATGTTGGCAATTTTTCAGCTATCACAAGCAACACCCAAAACTATATCAAAAAGAATCAACTGAGATTTCGCAGCAGAAGAATGGGAGCGCCGACCTTCAGATGTAGCTCGTGCATGGGGTGCACAGGCAGCAGACCCTTTTTGGGGCAGAGGTGTGCACTGAAATGATATTCTTTGATCTGGATCGGGCTTTGCTTAGGGGTCGTGCGCGTGTGTACGTGCGTGCGTGCGTGCGCGCACGTGCGTGCGTGCGTGCATGTGTGTACGTGCGCGGGTGTACGTGCGTGCGTGCGGGCGCGTGCGCGTGCGTGCGTGCACGTGTGTGTGTGCGCGTGTGTACGTGCGTGCGTGCGCGCGTGCGCGCACACGTGTGTGACGTGCGTGCATGTGTGTGCGTGCGAGCGCGTGTGTGCATATGCGTGCGTGCGTGCGTGCACACGTGCGTGACATGCGTGCATGTGTGTGCGTGTGCGCACATGCATGTGCGTGCGTGCGCGTGTGCGCGTGCGTGCGTGCGCGCGTGCGTGCGTGCTTGTGTGCATGATGGTCCAGTGCTTCGGAATGAGAAATGGTACCAAGGAAATACATTGGGCCAATGGTGTACGGTAAAGGATACTGTATGCAAATTCAGTTTGCATAGTACACCAAGACAGCAAGCACATGGACATGCTGCACACAAAATTTCAGCTCAATCTATCCAGCACAACTTTCTGGGCTGTGTTGTTGCAAAGTTGCAATGATGAAAGCCATTGGTTACGGTGTGGCGCAAATTCAACATATTTTTTTGCGCGCAAATTGAATTTTGGCAATTTTTCAGCTATCACAAGCAACACCCAAATCTATATAAAAATATTTAACGCAATCCATCCAGCACAACTCTTACAATTGTGTTGCAGACACATGATGACATATTGATTGTGCTGGATCTCGTGATTACGGTATCGCATCTGAAAACGGATGTGATATTCGTGATCAGCGTGGTCGCTTACATATATCCCTGTCTGATTTGACACGGAAATCTCGCGTTTAATGTGATCGATACTGGTTACTGTATGGCGCAAATTCAAAACAATTTTTATTTTGGCTATTTTTCAGCTATCACTGTCAACACCCGAAGCGATAACAAAAAGAATCAACTCAATCCATGCAACACAGCTCTTACAATCGCGTTGCAGACATTGTGCTTTAGTAATACTAGAGGCGCGCGCGGCCTTCGGCCGCCATGTATACACTAAGGTATGAAGCAATTGATTTTGCATATGACGTCGAAGTGATGATAATGCGCAAGGATATGTGTAGCTATGTCTTTTACTTGTGTGGGCGAATGTTCCTTAGGATAGTTGTCAGCATTGAGGGACCCAAACTCCATGCTCCCCCTTTGTCCATGGGGGCGTGCACCCCGTTGACAAAAACTGGCCCAAATTCTGAGTTCCTCTTTTTATCGTGAGGTCGTGCACACCGTTGACAGAAACTGGCCCATATTCTGAGTTCCTCTTTTTATCATGAGGGCGTGCACCCCGTTGACAGAAACTGGCCCAAATTCTGAGTTTCTCTTTTTATCGTGAGGGCGTGCACCCTGTTGACAGAAATTGGCCCAAGTTCTGTGTTCCTCTGTTGATCGTGAAGGTGTGCACCCCGTTGACAGAAACCGGTAGTGTTAATGTGTGCTGCAACATTTGAAAATGCGCCATAACTACGGTACGAATTTGCATATCAAAAATCGACCTTGCCCATGACCATCTTGGGGTCGCGAGGATTCGATCGAGCCATCTCGCTTGCACGTACGTCAAGCGGTTCGCGAGTTTACTCGAAGCAAACATATATACACACACACACACAAATATACCCGTGCACGCGCACGCACGCACGCAAGCACGCACGCACGCACGCACGCACGCACGCACGCACACGCACGCACATGGACACGGACACGCGCACGCACATGCACGCACGCACGCACGCACGCACCCGCATGGACATGGACTTGGACACGTGCATTCACGCACGCGCACGCTCGATGGCACGCACGCATGCACGAACACACGCACACACACATGGACGCACCCACGCACGCACGCACACACACACACATGGACACGGACACGCGCACGCACGCACGCACGCACGCACGCACGCACGCACGCACGCACGCGCGCACGCACGCACGCACGCACGCACGCACGCACGCACGCACGCACGCACGCACGCACGCACGTTGTATGTTCAAAAACGTTGGTCTCTCGCAACCCAACACGAACAATCCGAAACATGCACAAAACGCGCACACAAAGAAGACCATGAACCGATGGAATGCATAAATACGTGCGTGCGCCCACTGCGTGCGTGCGTGCGTGCGTGCGTGCGTGCGTGCGTGCGTGCGTGCGTGCGTGCGTGCGCGCGGGCGTGCGTGCGTGCGTGCGTGCGTGCGTGCGTGCGTGCGTGCGTGCGTGCGTGCGTGCGTGCGCGTGTCCGTGTCCATGTGTGTGTGTGTGCGTGCGTGCGTGGGTGCGTCCATGTGAGTGTGCGTGTGTTAGTGCATGCGTGCGTGCCAGTGAGCGTGCGCGAGCGTGCCTTCACGTGTCCATGAGCATGTACATGGGTGATCGTGCGTGCGTGCGTGCGTGCATGTGCGTGCGCGTGTCCGTGTCCATGTGCGTGCGTGTGCGTGCGTGTGCGTGCGTGCGTGCGTGCGTGCGTGCGTGCGTGCTTGCGTGCGTGCGTGCGCGTGCACGGGTATATTTGTGTGTGTGTGTGTATATATGTTTGCTTCGAGTAAACTCGCGAACCGCTTGACGTACGTGCAAGCGAGATGGCTCGATTGAATCCTCGCGACCCCAAGATGGTCATGGGCAAGGTCGATTTTTGATATGCAAATTCGTACCGTAGTTATGGCGCATTTTCAAATGTTGCAGCACACATTAACACTACCAAATGAATTGCACATGGATGAATTGCATATCAAATGACTCGCCTCGATGTCACGAGACATTTGCATCTGCTCCCGCATAATTATGCAAATGCATACTGTAGTTGTGGTACATTGTACAGGGTGGCCCATTTATCTATCCGGGGTTTTGACCGCTGATAACTTTGCGTTTACTGAACAAAACGAAACAAAATTTGTAACAGATACAGGCACAGGTTCAAAGTTTTTGTGCGCCGATTTTCAAGAGAATATGACGCTATCTGCCAGAATGGCGCGATTTTATCGGATAAGCGCGCTTTTTAGTTGAAGATTTTCTGTACAGTCCAGCAAATGAGATTGCATCTGACACGCCGGCGTTGGCGCGTTCCAGGAACGTTGGTAAACATTGCCAAGCCAAAGCAGCGCCCTGTAGACGTATTTGACGGAATGATTGCTGAACTACGCCAGAAGACGCTGCCCGAATGCGAGCCACACCTGACCAACGTGAATGTTACGTGATCGAAAACGGAGGTCACGTTGAAGTGCATAACCAGCGATGCCATCATTAGGTCTTCTTGAAATTCAGGGCGCAAAAACTTTGAACCTGTACCTGTACCTGGTACAAGTTTTGTTTCGTTTTGTTCAGTCAACGCAAAGTTATCAGCGATCAAAACCCCGGATAGATAAATGGGCCACCCTGTACATACATTGTACTGTACATTGTAGCTTGCCTAATTGGGAAACTTCCAGAATGCGTGCGGGCATGCACACACGCACGCACGTGGACGCAGGCACGCACGCACGCACGCACGCACGGGAGTGCGCGCACGCACGCACGCACGCACCCACGCAAAGCACGCACGCACGAACGTGCACGCATGCACGCACGTACGTGCACGTGCACGCACGTACGCACGCATGCACACACGCACGCAGACGCATGCAGGCATGCACGCACGTGCACGCACGCACGCACGCACGTGCACGCACGCACGCACGCACGTGCACGCACGCACGCACGCACGTGCACGCACGCACGCATGGGAGTGCACGCACCCATGCACGCACGAGAGTGCACGCACGCACGGGAGTGCACGCACGCACGCACGCACACACGCACGCACGCACGCACGCACGCACGCACGCACACACGCACGAACACGCACGCACGTACAGGCACGTGCGAGTGCACGCACGCACGCAAGGACGCTTGCATGGGAGTGCACGGGAGTGCATGCACGGACGCATGCATGGGAGTGCACGGGAGTGCACGCACGGGAGTGCACGCACGGGAGTGCACGCACGCACACACTTTCACACTCGTGCACGCAAGCAAGCACGCACGCACGCACATACACACACACATGCGCAATCATGCACCCACGCCCAGCACGCACGCACGCACGCACGCAAGCACACATGCACGTGCACGCACGCATGCACGTACGCACGCATACATGCACGCAGATGCGTGCAGGCATGCACGCACGTGCACGCACGCATGCACGCACGCACACACACACGCACGTGCACGCATGCACGCACGCACGGGAGTGCACGCACGCACGCACGCATGGGAATGCACGTGCACGCACGCACGTACGCACGCATGCATGCATGCAGCCGTTTGCAGGCACGCATGCACGTGCACGCACGCACGCACGCACGGGAGTGCATGCACGCATGCATGGGAGTGCGCGCACGCACGCGCGCACACACGCACGCACGTACACGCACGCACGTAGACGCACACATGTACATGCACGCACGCACGCACGCACGCAGGCACGGGATTGCACGCACGCACGGGAGTGCACGCACGCACGCACGCACGCACGCACTTTCGCACTCACGCACGCAAGCACGCACGCACGCACATACACACACACACACGCACGCACGCACGCACAAAAGAGCACAAAATTTGGGCCGGTTTCCGTCAACGGGGTGCACACCTTCACGATCAACAGAGGAACACAGAACTTGGGCCAATTTCTGTCAACAGGGTGCACGCCCTCACGATAAAAAGAGAAACTCAGAATTTGGGCCAGTTTCTGTCAACGGGGTGCACGCCCTCATGATAAAAAGAGGAACTCAGAATATGGGCCAGTTTCTGTCAACGGTGTGCACGACCTCACGATAAAAAGAGGAACTCAGAATTTGGGCCAGTTTTTGTCAACGGGGTGCACGCCCCCATGGACAAAGGGGGAGCATGGAGTTTGGGTCCTTTGGGTCCCTCAATGCTGACAACTATCCTAAGGAACATTCGCCCACACAAGTAAAAGACATAGCTACACATATCCTTGCGCATTATCATCACTTCGACGTAATATGAAAAATAATTTGCTTCATACCTTAGTGTATACATGGCGGCCGAAGGCCGCGCGCGCCTCTAGTATTACTAAAGCACAATGTCTGCAACGCGATTGTAAGAGCTGTGTTGCATGGATTGAGTTGATTCTTTTTGTTATCGCTTCGGGTGTTGACAGTGATAGCTGAAAAATAGCCAAAATAAAAATTGTTTTGAATTTGCGCCATACAGTAACCAGTATCGATCACATTAAACGCGAGATTTCCGTGTCAAATCAGACAGGGATATATGTAAGCGACCACGCTGATCACGAATATCACATCCGTTTTCAGATGCGATACCGTAATCACGAGATCCAGCACAATCAATATGTCATCATGTGTCTGCAACACAATTGTAAGAGTTGTGCTGGATGGATTGCGTTAAATATTTTTATATAGATTTGGGTGTTGCTTGTGATAGCTGAAAAATTGCCAAAATTCAATTTGCGCGCAAAAAAATATGTTGAATTTGCGCCACACCGTAACCAATGGCTTTCATCATTGCAACTTTGCAACAACACAGCCCAGAAAGTTGTGCTGGATAGATTGAGCTGAAATTTTGTGTGCAGCATGTCCATGTGCTTGCTGTCTTGGTGAACTATGCAAACTGAATTTGCATACAGTATCCTTTACCGTACACCATTGGCCCAATGTATTTCCTTGGTACCATTTCTCATTCCGAAGCACTGGACCGTCATGCACACAAGCACGCACGCACGCGCGCACGCACGCACGCGCACACGCGCACGCACGCACACGCACGTACACACGCGCACACACACACGTGCACGCACGCACGCGCACGCGCACGCACGCACGCACGTACACACGCGCACGTACACACATGCACGCACGCACGCACGTGCGCGCACGCACGCACGCACGTACACACGCGCACGACCCCTAAGCAAAGCCCGATCCAGATCAAAGAATATCATTTCAGTGCACACCTCTGCCCCAAAAAGGGTCTGCTGCCTGTGCACCCCATGCACGAGCTACATCTGAAGGTCGGCGCTCCCATTCTTCTGCTGCGAAATCTCAGTTGATTCTTTTTGATATAGTTTTGGGTGTTGCTTGTGATAGCTGAAAAATTGCCAACATTCAATTTGCACGCAAAATATGTTGAATTTGCGCCACACCATAACCAATGGCTCTCATCATTGCAACTTTGCAACAGCACAGCCAAGAGAGTGGTGCTGGATGGATTGAGCTGAAATTTTGTGCGAGCATGTCCATGTGCTTGCTGTCTTGGTGTACTACGCAAACTTAATTTGCATACAGTATCCTCTACCGTACACCATTGACCCAATGTATTTGCTTGGTACCATTTCTCATTCCGAAGCACTGGACCGGCATGCATACAAGCACGCACGCGCGTACGCACGCACGCACGCACGCACGCACGCACGCACGCACGCACGCACGCACGCACGCACGCACACGCGCACGCACGCACATGCACGCGCGCGCACGCACGCACATGCACGCACGTCACGCACGTGCGCTCGCATGCATGCACACACATGCACGCACGTCACACACGTTTGCGCGTGTGCAAGCACGAACGCACGCACGCACATGCACGCACGCACGCGCGCGCACGCACGCACACACGTACACACGCGCACGCACGACCCCTAAGCAAAGCCCGATCCAGATCAAAGAATATCATTTTGGTGCACACCTCTGCCCAAAGAATATCTGCTGCCTGTGCACCCCATGCACGAGCTACATCTGAAGGTCGGCGCTCCCATTCTTCTGCTGCGAAATCTCAGTTGATTCTTTTTGATATTGTTTTGGGCGTTGCTTGTGATAGCTGAAAAATTGCCAACATTCAAAATATGTTGAATTTGCGCCACACCATAACCAATGGCTCTCATCATTGCAACTTTGCAACAACACAGCCAAGGGAGTGGTGCTGGATGGATTGAGCTGAAATTTTGTGTGCAGCATGTCCATGCGCTTGCTATCTTGGTGTACTACGCAAACTGGATTTACATGCAGTATCCTCTGCCGTACACCATTGACCCAATGTATTTCCTTGGTACCATTTCTCATTCCAAAGCACCAGACCGGCATGCACTCAAGCACGCACGCGCGCACGCACGCACGCGCGCACGCTTGTACACACGCGCATGCACGCAAGCACGCACGTACACACGTGGGTCTCCAACCCTCCATGGTCTGGTTGACTTTCGGGCTATCCCATTTCAATGCGGGTTTTTCAATTTTCGATCGCCTATAACTTTTGATTGCCTGAACGGATTTGTTTTTGTTTTTGTTTTTTATTCGTCGAAGCACGGTGTACGACATTACAAAGGCACAAAGGCGAAGCACAGCGAGCGAGCGAATTGGGTACACATGTGTCACAACAAACAAAGTACAAATGCCCACAGTTAGCAAATAGGAGGGATGGAAATGCAACGCCCGCCAACTGTTTACGTTATCACGTGCGAGACATGGCTAGGTGACACCAAAAAGGTGATTTTATAACCTAACCATTTAGGGATTTCGACGCGTTATGGCGCAAATGAACCGCCTTCTTCTGGGGCATCGAACGCGCCATAACGCGTTTCCTTGCTTTACTGTAAGGGGTCAATACCTCCAAAAACGTTCCAATTTTGTGGCTTTTTTTTCGTGTTCTCCTCCCAGTTTTTGGAGCACTGCTCGCGAACGCCGAAAGCAATCAGGATGAAACTTTGCACGTATGGGCGATCCATGGCAACAATTTGTGGTGCCAAAAGATTCTTGTCTAGACTCTGTATATCCAGAGATATTGCTGATTTTATGCTTTTTTGAAGGACCCGAAAAGTTTGTGCCCTATAGGCGCTCCAACCGTTCGTCGCAGAGCTTCGCTATAAAGGGGAAAGTTGATGGCCAGGACCAGGAACTTAGAAAAGTTTCAACAATTGGACCGCATTGGACGCACCAAAATACATCTCCCATTATACCAATGACATAAAATGGCGATATTTCGGTGTGGTTAGCTCGGATCGCTTTGAGGTCAATAATAAAGTTGATCACCAATTTGTGTGGAACATTTCATTCCTTAGTGCCAACGCGCTCCGACGCACCAAAATATTTTCGCTTCCGGGAAAATCGCTATATCTCGATGTGGGTACGTCGGATCACTTCGGCTAAAACACAAACGTTGACCGCCTGCACGTGTAGATCATTTTGATTCTTTACACCACGACGCTCCGACGAACCAATATGGCACTGCAGAAGTGCACGCACGCACGCACACTGTCAAATGGGCTGCTTTGCAAGAAATTTGATGTGGGTAGGTCCGATCACTTCGGCTAAAACACAAAAGTTGACCGCCTAGTAGAGTTGGGCGCGTATTTTTTCAAACGTATTTTTTCAAAAAAATACACGTATTTTTTTGAAAAAATACGTCGCCGCCTGTATCTTATTTTTAAAAAATACGGTCGTAGTCGTAATCGTAAGGTCATAGTGGTAAATCGGAGTCGTAAGCGTGTATTTTGTTGGGTCAACCTGCAATAAATACTAAAACATTCGTTGTTAATCAGTGTACCCAACATCGAAGAGCATATATATGTTATGTAGGTGGAGTAGACAAGACGATTTGTTTTCCATAACATATTCTTATGACGCTTAGGTTTCGCTTTTGACAGGTTGCGGACGCAGCGGACGCGGGAGCATTGAGAAGTGGTCACATATTAGGGTTGTACGCTGACGCGTACACCCTGATAAATGTACCTACCACTATATTTTTGCCCATAAAAGGCACATGGCACAACATACCCCTTACCCCCGGGGGCACTATTGGAGGGGGGCTCTATTATTTCAACCTTGCCGTACCCGGGGGCACTATTGGAGGGGGGGACTAGTGGAGGGGGGGCTGTATTGGAGGATTTACGGTAAGTTAAAATGCTCGAAAGTTGCCCAAAACCTCAAAATTTTCGCCTGCGGCGCAACAGGGGGGACCCTGTTAAAAAGTTGGAAATCTGTACCCCCTCCCAAAACCAAATCCTGGCTACGCCACTGTACAGCACAAGCGTAAAAGAGTAATTCATACAGTAGGGAATCATTGATGGGCAAGTGCGCTGGGTCAGAGTCGGTGAAATGTGCCTTGAAAAAATTTCGGGTTCTTCAAGACAACATCTGATGCCTCAAACTATGAGCATATAGAGAATTCATGTTGATACTGATTGAAGAGGACGGCCGTCAACGGCCCGCAGGATGCAGCGTGCTGCATACCCGTATTTTTGCCGACACTTCTGGCCATATTCCTGGTTATTACCTAATTCAGGATAAATGCTACCCTTGCTATGCCACGACTGCAGCTCACTGACACTGGTTAACTTGAATTATAGGCATTATGGACATCTCAGTGTACGGTTTAGTAATTCTCGGCGGCACTGAATAAAAATGTTTAACTGAACTTGTCAGACGTTTGTCCATGCAAAGCGTTGGCGGCTGAAACGAATTTGTAATACAAATGACAGTCTGATTTGGGTAGCAGTTTGATAGTTTAAAAAACGCAACTGTTAAGTGCGACCGTTAATTCAACTTTTTCCTAACTGTCAAGTCCCAATCATCAAGGTTGTTTTGCCAACAGAGTCATTGAAATTGTTGTCGTTGAAATGAATACCTTCGGCTGCGTTGCTACCGTTATTCTGTTGTTGGCTGCCCATGCCAATTTCGGTGAACCTACGTATCCTCTTTTCCACAGTATCAAACATAACAATACTAAAATGTGTGCTCAGCACTCTGAAATCCTTTGAGAACGTGTCTTTTCGATGTTATTATTGTACGTGGAAGTTAATAACATTCCTAAATTGAGGCCACCTACATAGTTGCCACATTGCCATAGAACATTGCATGCTGAATCCAAATTCAAAATAAAATTTGTTCAGTCGCCACTGCTGACGAAGCCGATGCCACCGATGGGGAACGGTTAACGCGCAGGGAGCCAGTTGGTGAGGCCTCGCCAAGTCAGGGCTTCGTCCACTGCGACACTCACACTGGCAAGGGACAGGTTGCCTGCGAGAGACGTATGCCCAGCTGATGTGCAGCCGGCATGGATGGCCGTTGAATGACGAATCACGCTGCTACGCAGCGGGCGGGGTGTTGCGTCAAGTATGCGCGTGGTGGAGCTGATAAAAATGGCCGCCATTCTCTCGTTTAACTGTAATTCCTTGCCTGGCAAACTCCACGAACTTCAAGCAATTGCCTCTATGGAGAAACCCGCCGCCCTACTGCTGCAAGAGACAAAAATTGATTCGAAAATTCCGAATTCTTTACTGGAGATCGAGAATTACGCCTTATTCCGCAAGGATCGGACCCAAAATGGCGGCGGCGTGGCAGTCTATGTGCTGAGTTCTCTCTCTCCCCGTCGGCTGTCATTATGGACGGATCTGGAGCTTCTGGCGGTCCAGTTCTCCTCAGCCTCTGGCAGCAGATACGTCGCAATCTCTGTCTACAAGCCGCCCAGGGTGGTGGCTGCCGACTTTGTGGACGGGTTGTCAGGCGTCCTGGCCGACTTGGGCGAGCAGACGTCCACTCTTGTGCTCGCTGGCGACTTCAACCTCGACTATGGTCTCCCTGAAGCTCAGGAACTGCGACGGCTAGCGGATGCGTACTCGTTGTCTCAGTTGGTTGGCGAGCCAACGCACCTGCGCCGCCGCATTGATCTGTGTTTTGTGGGCGTAGCCCTCTCCCATTGTACGGCCACTCTCTTGCCGCCTGTGGAAAAGGCGCACGCTGGCGTGCGACTGTCGCTGCCCTCCCTCCGGTTAGGAGTGACCCCAAAGGACGTTCCCCCTCCTGGCGCGCGGCGGAACTACAGGCGGGCTAACTGGGGAGGGGTCCGCCGTCAGCTGGCTGAAGCGGGCCTTCTTCAAGCCGTCGTTGGCGCTGCGACGGTGGACCAGGCATGGGATACCTGGCGACAGGCCGTGCTACGAGTGGTAGAGGACTGTATCCCTTGCTGTGGGAACAGACTGGTTAAACAGCCAAATTGGATGTCTTTCAAATTACTCAGACTTATCCGGCAGAAGAAGAGAGCGTGGACTAGTTTCAATTCCAATCGGGCGGACACTCAATAACAAGCCGAATTTAAGCGGCTCCGTCGATTGGTCAAGAAGGAAATTGCGATTGCCTGGAAACAATTTATTACCCCATACCTTGGATAGCTGTGAGACGCCTGGTCAATTCTGGTCGGCAGTACGTCACTTAACTGGCAAGGGTCGCCAGGGTGTCCCGCCTTTGGAACATGGCGGGTCAGTTAAGTCCACGCCTGGCGACATTGCAGAATCCCTGGCAGAAAAGTTTCACTCTGTGTGGAACACTGACCGCGTGGAGCCGTCCGAGCAATTACAAAGCTGTTTACGATCTGGCCCAGCGGACGGTCCTCCAATACCGTCCTGCCCAGTCCCATTTGTCGAGTTTGAATTATCTCACTTAAAAGTCAAAAAAGCTGCTGGGAAGGACGGTATACCGGCTGTTCTCTTGAAAAATTGCGCGTCGGTCTTAGCACCTTCGCTGGCGGCTTTATTCGACAAATCGTTTACACTGGCTTCCATTCCCAAGGTGTGGAAAGACGCTTTAGTCACGCCTGTGCCAAAGATCTCTGCTCCTACCTCAACAGACGACTATCGTCCGATTGCTCTGCTTCCAGTTGTGTCAAAGGTGATGGAACGGCTGGTCCTGACCAGACTGCGACCTTTTGTTGATCCTTTGCTCAATGTGGATCAGTACGGGTTTCGAAAGGGTCGTTCTACAGTGGATTGTCTTGCCGACGTCACTCACTCTCTGTCTCTGGAGATTGAGAGACATAAGAGAGCTGTGGCAGTTCTCTTTGACGTTCGTCGAGCTTTTGACACTTGTGTACACAACCTCCTTCTGGACAAGTTGCTCCAAGAATTCATGGTGCCAAACTACTTGATCTGTTGGCTACAAAATTATCTATCTGGGCGGTCTTTCTCTGTCTCTGTTGGCTGCTCTTCGTCTGCTCCTCGTGATATTCTTTCTGGTGTTCCCCAGGGAAGCGTCGTCGGCCCCCACCTCTACCTCACCTTTATCAATAGCTACTGCGATGTGGCGCTCTGCTCCCAGTCAAAGTCCAAGTTCTTCGCCGACGATCTGATCTACTTCAGGGCAGCTGCCAGTGCTGCTGACGAGGAGAAGATTCAAGAGGACGTCGGCAAGATTAGTGGCTTCTTTCGTGGGATACATCTGCAGCTGAACCCGCCCAAGATCAAGGTGCTGGTGCTGGGGCTGCACGCCACTGCGCCGCAGCTGTCCAGGCCTCTTCTACTCGAGGATCAACCCCTACAGGTCGTTAATGAGGCCAGGTACCTGGGCGTCCTGCTAGACCGCAGACTCTCCTACACCGCGCACATCGAAGCAGCCACCACCAAGGCGCGTCGGGCCATTGGCGTCATGAACCGCGTCCTGCGCAACAAAGCGCCAGTCAGTTGTCTATCGCGGGTCTACTTTACGTGCATTCTGCCGGCCTTGTTGTACGCGGTGGAAATTTGGCTCCCTGCCACAAAGCAGTCCATAGGAAAGGTAGAAAAGGTCCAACGGCAAATGGCGCGCTTGTGTACAAATATCTATGTCCTGCCATACACCGAGCTGCTGGACAGGTTGGAATGGCAGTCCCTGTGGCGTCGCGCGCTAATACTTCGCTTGTCGCTATTTTACAAATTGTATTGGCGGATGCATTACCTTCCCGATGGCTACCTCATCCACTCTGAGAATCGTCGTAGTCGCCGTTGTCAAATGTACATGCTGTCGAACTAATGGCGCGTACTGTCGCGGTTCGTAACCAATTCCTGTATAGCGCTACATCAGCTTGGAATCTCCTTCCGGATGAGATTGTGACCTCTAGGTTTAAAACCTTCGTGATCTACCTCAAAAGTGATGAATTTTCTGCATTTCTAGAGCGTAGAAACTTGTTTAGGGATGCGAGTTTGGTGATTGGAGGCCTGTAGTTTGTATTTTGTTTTATTGCTATTGCCGTGCCCATGTCGTCCTTGGACTTTCCCCAATGCTTCGCGTTGTCTACGTCCCTTGGGATGTGTTGGGATTGGCCAAATAAAACCGAACCGAACCGAACCGAACCGACGACTGCGCAACAGGCACTAAAGAGTGATTCATCGAATACATACATTGACAGAATTAACAGTGTGCTGGGCGTCCGGGTTACATACAGCGAGAGAAACATGTAAACAACTTCGAATTTTACAAGACGACGTCTCAATCGAGCAATGCATGGACAAGAGCGCGTTGCCTCATTTATAGGTGACACAGACGGCGTAGGTACAGAGTTGTTTCTATTGCAAGATGAAGTGTTTGCATAACGTTTTGATTTACTGGAACGATTTTCCCGATATTCTAAAAGTACACACCTATTGCTGTAAACCCTATAATTAGCACCCCCTATAATTAGCACCCCCCCCCCTCTACTAATACATTCCCCCACGACCCCTTTGAGTTAATAAGCCCCCCCCCCTATAATTACGCCCCCTCCCTACATGGACCATCGTCTAAAAGGCACCTGTTCCCATGTCTGGGTGTATGTATGGTCGCGTATGTGTATGTATGTACACGTAGGTATGTGCATTTGAGACTGTGTGAGAGTGTGTTAGAGTGTACCAACGTGTGTGCACAGCGCCTTTTTCCCTTAAAAATCGCCTCCACGCGCCTTTTTGCCCACACATCTTCCCACTCATCGACACTTTCAGTTTATAAGCCCCCCCTATAATTAGCCTTCTCCCCCTATAATTATACACCCTCATAGAACTCGAACGAAACAATTAGCCCCCGGGGGCTAATTATAGGGTTTACGGTACATTACATTACCGTACAGTACATTCTATGTGTACAGAAAATATCGGGCGACAGGCAGCAAGCAGGAAGAAACTGTAAATTGGTCCGAGACAAGGCCGACTTTCGCTTTGGCTCGTTCGACGTTCTCAAATTGGACTGTATGTATCGTTTGCATGAAAAACTGTTGTGGCGAAATTGAAAGGTCGAGTTTTCAGCTTGCAATATATGCATGGCAAAGCATTTATGCATCGATCACACGAAGCTCCATGCGGGTGCCGACATACCACTACCAGAGCGCGAATAATGAGTGATAAGGACATACAGGTGACATCCAATATCGTATGTAGATACCCTGGTAGATACGTATCTGCCAGTAGTGCACCACCCCTCCCCTTCAGTGCACAACAGTGCTGACTTCAAGAAGGGTCCATGGCACGTACCGCACCCTACTATAAATTCGTTGGGAAGAAAAGTAGTTTAGTGTTATGCCCATCATTCAGGCAATTATGGCGACATTCAAGCCATTAGTATCGGTAATAGGTGAATTTTCAGGGACTTCGATAAAAATCAGCCTCATTGTTGGAAGCGCCTAGAAAGCACTACAAGTATGGACTACATTTTTCCTCAAACTTTAAATCTTGCACTGCAAATGTTAGAGGTTGAGACTACAGAAGCCCCTCCAATCGTGTCCAGTGGCGTAGCCAAGGGGGGGGGGGGAAGCTCCCCCCCCCCCGAAATTCTCCGAAGCCAAAATTTTTTAACTTGCTACCCTCTGTTGCAATGTGCCAATATCGGCATTTTTCTTAATTTCAATGCAAATAATGATGAAAACGACACTAAAGAGCCAAATTTTCGCCTGCGGCGCATTGTTTTCATAAAAAAACCGTGAAAGTTTGTTACGCTACTCTAAAAAATTTGCCAGCGGCGCTATTTTGAGCACGGAAATAGACCGTTTTGACAACATTGCTAACGTTTTGGTAGTCAGACAAACGAGCGCAAAGCGTGTAAACAGATTGGATGAGAGAGTGTCTAAAGCTTCCCCAGCCGAAATGGTGCAATGTCCAAAAAATTCGACAGGGTACCCCCTGTTGCAAAATAGAGTATTTGACCGAAATTGGTCTTCCCCCCCCCCCCCCCAAAATCAAGTTCTGGCTACGCCACTGATCGTGTCTCAAAACCGGAGCAGATATGTAATACCTATGGTGGCACAGAGCACTATTGTTAGCACAATGTATTAGAAACAAGTACTTATTCCGTACCTGCGCCTACACTATGTACATGTACATGACGTTCCATAGCATAGTGTCAGCCTGCTCGCTAAAAGCGTATCGCTATACTACAGTATCGTTGTTGTCTCGAGTCGCGCTCATTAGCCTGGCGCCCGCCCTTTAGCCTTTCTCCGCCCCCCCCCCCTCTCTTTCAGTTCAGGTCGTCCATTGTCGTCTCGGCCTCCCCCAAGTCGGCGGCGTCGTCACCTTTGGCAACGCTGGCGCGTTAATTTGTCGCAGCGCGACGCCGCTCTCTGCCGCCGCCGGGTGGGCTCTTGCCCGCCTCTTTGCCTTGCCTGTGGCGCGCGTCGAGGCAGCACTCTCACTCGGTCACTCATTCCCCCTCGCTCGCGAAGTACGCATTCGCCTTCGAAAGCCACCGGGCCTTCTTCTTCTGTCAACACACGCCGCCTTTCCGCCTATTGTACAGCTGGCTGGCTGGCTGGCTGGCTGGCGAGCGGGGGACCAGTTGGCTCTCGGGAGCGAAGAGGGCCGCGCGCTGCCGCGCGATTGACGCGCCGCACGCAGGCCCCGTCGTCGTCGTCGAGTCGTCCTCGGTCTCAAGCGAGGAGGCGAGAGAGGGCCAAGGAGCAGCAGCAGCAGCAGCTATGCGCAGCAGCGCCTCGCAGCGGACGCCCGTGTGCGCGCCCGAGGCACTTCAACTTCACAGATTAGACCTGGGGAACACGGCGACGTTCCTCCCCGCTCGTCACCGGGAAGAGAGGGCGGAGGAGCCGACGACGCCAGAAGACGGCCGACAAGTGAGCAACGGGGCCACGGAAGAGGTACATATGTACATTGTACATACAGTGTACAACGTGTATGCGTGTGTACATGTACGCACATTGTAGCCACGTGTGGTGTGTAGGTGTGGACATACGTGCCACGATCTACAACAATGTACACTTGTGAGTGGCATTTCGTTTCTTTCTTCTCGCGTATTTTGTCCTTCTCTTTCTTTGACCTTAAAAAGTGGGAACAGTGTGTGGCTCTAGAGCGTAGAATAAATGTTTGCCAAATGAAAACCGCTCGCGTCGCTGAACTGAGCGTTTCCGTGGAATCTCAGGTTCGATTCAGTTCAGTCAAAGAAGCAATAGTACATATGTATGCAAGCTGGAGACAGGGTACTTTAAGGAGCGTACAGAACAATGTCGGCGGTAAATGTTTCACACAAATAACAAATGCAACCTATGTTTCGTCTACATTGTTAGTATGTGTTTCTTCGTTACTCAATATGGTACATACTGGTACACAGCACCGTAACGTATGTATATGATTGTATGATGAGCGTTCTGGGCGCCTGCAATTTCGAATTCCTTCCGGGAGAGGGGAAATGAATGGGCGGCGCTTACCAAATATCAGACTATGGAGCTCAACAACAATGGTGCAGCGCAGACGCTCAGAATACTCTATCTCCTGTCCCCCTGACCCCTTTTTGGAGCGTCACACTCACCCTATTCAAAATAACACGCTGTAAATCCACCAAAATTGCCCCCAGGGCACTATACTTTCAACCTCTTTTTGTCTGAGGGCACTCTTGGAATTTTACTACGATTCTTAGGTTTGATTCATTAATGGGTGTATTGCTGTGTTGTACACACCACTTATACGTATCTACTGCTTGATTCGTGTCCCTGAGAATAACGCAAATCGTATGGCACTTAAGGCACTCGTGAGGGGGGGGGGGCACTATTGGAGGATTCATGGTACGCTTGCATCTCAGGACTCTGCCTCGTCGAGCATGCGCTCCAGCTCGGACTGCACCGCGCCTCTGGCTCCCAAACTCAGCTCCGGGGACGACTGCCACCGTACCCGGAGCGTGGACCACCACCATCACCACCACCCTCACCATGCGCACCACCACCGCCCCTCCTCGAGGGACTCTCCCAACCAGTCTTCGGTCGCAGAAGGGGACGCAGAACAAGACTACAAGCCGGGGCCCTTCCGGAAGGCAGTACCAGCCATGTCCCTGGGCATGGCCTCGTTCTGCTGCTGTCTCAACTTTATACTGCCCGGATCGGGTGGGTGATCAAGAGCGGGAGGGGGGGGGGGTTGTTGGATTAGGGGCAACACTAAGAGACAGTCAATGGCCCAGAGAGTCGCATAATCAGCGACTGATATTCGGAAGAACGCAAACTGTAATCTGGGGCAGCGACAGCACGAGAAAATCCAGGGAAATTGACAGGGAACTTCCCATTAGTAGATCCATCAAGAATCGAACCGTAAGGCGTGAACCATATGTACGTGACAGAGACCGAATCTCTGCCAGTACTGTATTTGTGTGCATGTGTGACGCAAATCGCATGGTCTACTTCTTCCCCCGGGGCACTATTGGAGGGGGTGGGGGGGTACTATTGGAGCATTTACGGTAATACCACATTTCAGGCACTCTTTGCTCCGCTTTCTCCGTGCTGAACAACGACGCGAGCACGGAGTACGGGGAGCGAAAGTGGCGCGCCTTCCTGCTGAACACGCTGGCCGCCCTGCTGCAGTTCCTGCTGGCCTTTGCGCTGGTCGGCTGGCTCTGGTCCATGGTGTGGGGCGTGATCTTTGTCAACCTGGCGCGCAAGTGGTGGATCAGCGACCTGGCGCAACGAGACAGGACCACCGCAAAGCTGCTCTGCGTCAGACTCTAGAGAACCAGTGGACCAAGGTGTACAACTCCAGCCAGACTCCTTAGGTGTCGATGATAGAGGCGGTACAAGACCTGGTGTTCTTGGACGCGACTCGAGTTGCGAAATGTTGAAACGATGTACACCCTGAATCTGCCCCCAGAATTGAAATTTAAATGGGGAATGGGCAATGAAGAAGGACTGATGGAATCGTTTACGATAATCAGTTGACCCACTAGTGCATTGATGAAATGGTTTAGAGAAAGCTGCGAAACGTCAAGGCGCACCCAACCAACCCAATCAACAGATTAACTAGGTAAAGTGACCAAAAGTTCCAGTTTAATTAAAGTTTTCTTTGGTTGTTTCAGTTGTACTATATAAACCTTCTAATTTGCTCATCCCGTAATTTCTGTTCCTGTGTCCACAAAACAATTTGCATACCAAACAGGTACCGATGATTCATGGCATGGGTTAATATGGCTTGCAGAGTTGACCGACTATCGAAGCTAATTTTTGGGGTGTTTTTTTTAAGTGTTTTTTTGTGAAATTTGGTTTCAAATCAAATGGTATCAGATCAGCACATCGTTTCAATGAACCTGCAATGCAGTTTCGGAGATGTATTTAGGTGCAATGGAACGTTATATTTGTCGCAATCTCTTCGCTGTATCAGCTGTTGTGCTTCAACCGCGCTGACGCAAACGCTGCACATTATGAAATGCGAAAATGCGCTTAAATGTGTGCTGTTGCGCTAAAAATGGCACAGAATATGGTCTAAGAGTTACTGTGATGTTGAAACACATTGAAGTGAACGGGGTTTCTACAACTTTGAGCACAGCAGTGAAATACACTTCGCTTGCACTACTGTATGGTTCTAAACCGTCTAATTTTAATTGCTGCACGAGAGCACTTTTCATCACACTTGATTTAGATGATTTCCAAGCAATGGTGGTGGTTAACAATATTAATAACAAAAATGCTTACCAATAATATGGTTATTGTTTTTTGGCAGTCTTGCCACGCGTGCGTTGCGTGCGTGCGTGCGTGCGTGCGTGCGTGCGTGCGTGCGTGCGTGTGTGTGTGTGCGTGTGTGTGTGTGTGTGTGTGTGTGTGTGTGTGTGTGTGTGTGTGTGTGTGTGTGGGTGTGTGTGTGTGTGTGTGTGTGTGTGTGTGTGTGTGTGTGTGTGTGTGTGTGTGTGTGTGTGTGTGTGTGTGTGTGGGTGGGTGGCTCATTCAAGGAACTCACTTCCCAATCACCGTCATGAATTGCCTATTCGTTCGTTGCTTGAACATTTGGCTGGAATAGAGCATCAACTGTATAGGTGTGCGACCGACTAAATAATCTCATATACAAAGAACTGCTTGCTTGGGAGTCTCTCTGTGTGTGTGTTCTTCTTTGGTCCTTGGCTTGGACTTATTGCTGATGCTTGAGCAGTTGCTTGAAGTGCTCCGGTCGTATCTTCATGGTGACAAACTTGGCGCTCCTGTAGTGCGAGGCTTCCTTTTCTTTTGGCAGCCAAATCATGCCGGTCGGATATTTAGTCTTGCAGTCCTTGTGATATTTACCGGTTTGCATGGCCGAAGAGCAGCTCTTGTACCACCAGCCCCTATAAACGCCTCTCCGCTTTGCCGTACCACTTGCTTTGGACCGTTGGCGATAGGTAAACTGGTTTCGTTACCCATAGTATACTTTGGCGCAATTGTTGGCAGCGTAGGCGTCTTTGTCGACGTCCCTCGCGGAAAACTGCGCGTTGTTGTTCAGCGAAAAGGCGTCCCCACAGTTGCCGCCCTCGTACTTTGCGAAGTGCACCTTGTAGTAATGGGCTCGGTCCTCCACCTAAAGTCGTTGTTGTTGTTGTTGTAGTTGGATTAGGAGCAACGCTAGGAGGCCGTCAATGACCCATATGTATATACGCATACCCGTCTAGAGCCGCACAATTATAGCCAGAGACATTCGTAAGAACGCCATCTGTCGGTTTACCCCCATTTCCTCGCCCCCCAGTTCCTTGCTCCCCAGTTCCTCGCCCCCCAGTTCCTCGCCACCCAGTTCCTCGCTTTCTCAGTTCCTCGCTTTCTCACTTCCTCGCTCCCCAATTCCTCGCTCCCAAGTTTCACAACTTTCTCCGTTCTCCTCCAGCTGGATGAGTCGTGGAGCGGTGCTAGTGATGGCCGAGTGCACCTCATGCAGGCTTTCTATTGCTACCGGTGGCTGGAGCTTATCAACGGGGCAAACTGGTGGGGCGCGCAGGCCTGTCTAAGGGTACTGTACGCGCAAGTTTCAGACTCATTGCTTTCAGAGTTTCAGATAAATTTTTGAAATTTAAATTTTTGTAACACAAATCAATTTCTCTACACTGAAGCAATGGAGGGTGGTAAGAACAGTGGCGCGATAGTCCCAGTGTACTAAGGGTGCGTACACACTACCGGTACGTGCGAAATCGATCCGAAGGTGAACCTGAAGGTCTTGATCCACTTCAGCACCCAGTCCGTTGAAGACTAAGTACTGGTCGTTGTGGCCAGTGCCAAATTGTCAGAGAACATTCCATAGCGACTCTGAGCATGCGCACACGCACGGACGCACGCACGCAGTCCAAGTTTTTGCCCGAGCACCCGCTGAGTGCTGAGTGTGTCGGTTAGTTCGTCCCACCATAAACACAGACGGAGGGGAGAAAGTTAGGAACTTGGGAGCGAGGAAATGGGAGGCGAGGAACTGGGGAGCGAGGAAGTGAGAAAGCAAGGAACTGAGAAAGCGAGGAATTGGGGAGCGAGGAAATGGAGAGCGAGGAACTGGGGAGCGAGGAACTGGGGGGCGAGGAATGGGGGGCATGCCCCATCTGTTATCTAGGACAGCGACGGCACGAGAAAATCCATTGAGAGGGAAGTCCTCGATCTAGTGGATCCATCAAGAATCGAACCCGGAACGGTGCGCACCTTGAAGTCGCTGTACTGGGCGTGCAGCGGCTTGTCGTCGCAGTAGCGCAGGTCGAAGCGCAGTCGCTGCGGCAGCACTTGGGGCCGCGTCAGCGCGTGCATGCGCTCCAGACCGAGCCAGTGGTCGGCGTAGGTCGAGCCGAAGCCGTCCGCGTACTCGTCGTAGTAGCGGTTGTGGAAGCGCGTCTTGGCGCTCGAACGTCTGTGCACCACAGTGGTGAATCGTTTACGCGTCTCCACCACGCATCTCTGCACACTTAGGGGAGCAGCGGCGGCAGCAAGGGAGTAGCATGGCCTCTGGCACAAGAAAGAAAACGTTTGAGAGCGAGCAGCTCAGTGGTAAGGCGTCGTCTCAGCACGCTCACGGTCTGGGGTTCAACTCCCTTCTACCGAGGTCACTGAGTTACTAATCCCCTTGGGCAGAAGGATGAACGCTCTCATTCCCACAGTGTCGGGTGGCTCCGGGGTTTCGGTGCCAGGTGGCCAGAGGCAGACCACCTTCCCTCGTGGGCGAAAAGCGTCGTGTGTGATACAGTGATATTCGCGCTCGATGTTGGTTTTGGGATTGCGCCAAATAAACTGTTTTTTTTTAAAAGGTTTGCTTTTGCTTCGCCCTCTGGTGGAGTTCTCAGTAACAGCTTCACAATCCGTTGGTGGGAACCGTGGACCCGGGTTGGCCACCGCAGTTGGCGTACATACCTACGGGGTGGGGAGGAAACATTGCAAGTCGGCGACAGGGGTCGGTGACAGTCTGCGGTGGGGCGGAGAGCTGGCGCCACCTCATGAGCAGCGTCCATCCGCCTCCGTCCTCGTCCATGTCGCAGAAGGCCCAGACGGGCCGTCGGTCCACGTAGATGGTGTAGCGGCCGCTGACGGCCGACGGCTCGGCGAGCTTGATGGAGGCGCAGTCCTCGTTCAGGTCCGCCGAACGCAGTGGGATCGCCGGCTGAACGTGGCACACAGAATAGTACACCGCGGATACCCAGTCCAGTAGTACGGCGCCCTATTGGTTTCCACCATCGAGGGTGGGGGCACGATGACAACGCTTGACAGCTTCTGCGTTGCTTCGGCACCAACAGTCACAGGTTGGAAAAAAAAACAAACAAACGTGAACCTGTTCGAAGGTGCACTTGTCCCCTTCCCCACAGGTGGTGCCAACGGGGCAGCAGGTCTGTGACTTGGCGCAGCACACTGCGCCCCGTATGGGACAGCACTGCTCTCCGCACTGCGTGTGCGCAGCGACGCAGGCCTCGGCATGAGTGCGTTTCTGAAACTCGCTACGATGCCTATTGACCACCGCACAGTTCATTTTGCTAATTTATTTTATTTTTTTTTAGGCTTGCAAATGGCTTGTTGCACGGTTCATTCTCTATGGCCGTATCATTTCGCATTTTGTATTGTGACTCCACCGATTTGGGCTCAGTAGCGGCAATTGCAGTAGACGCTTGTGCAGTAGGCTCGGCTTTGCTGGGCTGTTTGGCTCCGTGCAATTGCGGCGCTGCCGACAACAGTGCGACGAAAGCGACCACAAGCGATTTCATTTTATTCTCAATTCTCCAGTGACTTTGCAGCGAATGATCGAGAAACGGCTTCTGGTTTGTGGCTGAGAGAAAAGGGGGTGCGCACAGCTGTAAAAACTGTCAATTTGGTTTGACCTTCTCGCTATCGCTTCACTGAGCTATTCGCGGTATCATTGCGGGTGTTTGTCGATTTGTTTGACTAAGAACAGCTGTGCTTTCGCTAATTTGGACTGGGGTCGAAAACGGTGCCAGCAACTATAGTTAAAGTGAACCGGTATATCTAGCAATTTAAATGTATTGAATTGGCTTTTCTTAAGAATTAAAACAAGCATCCACAAGGATATTTACCGAATTAAATTTAAGACGAAGCTGCGGCCGAGTGGTTTACCATTCTTGCACGCGCCCATTAGAGCCAGTGTGCAACGTTTCTGGCTCTGGGCAACCTCTACAGCTGCATTCTAAAAAAATGATGCATTCTCTGGTAAACAGTTTGATTGATCACGGTTGAACGGTAGGAGAGAGGTTCTGCTTCTTGTTTGTGAATGCGTGTGTGTGTGCGTGCGGAGATGGGGGTTGGTTAGAGAATACATTTTGAGTCCACTGTAGTCTTCGACAATACGTTTGTAGTTGGGAGTTGGGACCACTTTCAAATCCCAACCTTGGACGCGGCAAAGCTATGCAGCTGCTCTTACTCAAACAAACCGACCAACACCCGCAATGATACCGCGAATAGCATAGCGCAGTGAAGCAGTAGCGAGAGGCGCCCAATTTTGCCAGTTTTTGCAGCTGTTCACATCCCACTTTTGCTCGGCGACGGCTCAGAAACCGTTTCTCGATCAATCGCTGCAAAATCACTGGACAATGAATGAAACCGCTTGTGTCATTTCCATCACACTGCTGTGGCAGCCTCGGCATCTCGCATGGAGCTAAACAGTCCAGCAAAGTCGCGCATAGCGCAACAGTCTAATAATGCATTCCAGTGAACTTATAAAGTTATAGGTAATCGCAAATTTTGTTACCATACCTACAAAACACGTAATTGAGCGTGTTGCGCAATTGTGGAAAGGGTCATTCTTCGCCCACGCCGTCGCACAAAGCACAAACAAGCGCGTCTAAAGTCACCACGTCAATGCTAGCCGAGAAAATACTCAGAAGTATGCCAAGCGCGAGAGTCGAACCAGCGGGCTCGCGAGTGGCGACCGGTTCGCCACGGCGAACAGTCAGAAATTGTGGAAAAAATGAAGGTCAATGCGGCAGCAGCAGCAAAGCACCGCTCTGCGGACGCTTCCAACCAACAACAAATTAATCTATTTAATTAATTAATTAAATACAAATCGCGACTTGCGAAAGCGTCCGCACAAGAGGCATCACTGGGGTTTTTTTTTCGCGCCAAACAAACGCATAAATACACGGTAGTATACGCTGCCTAAATTACAGGTAGATTAATGGCAACAACACAATGTCAGCCGCACGTTCACGCACAAATTCGTAAATCCTCACTAGTTTATTTAAAGAACAAGTCGTAAAGAACAAGTCACTAGTTTATTTACCACAAGGGTACACAATTTCAAAATTGATTGAAACATTTCCAGCGCTCACAATGCAATTTACTGTTATTTCGAGGATTTACGCAACTGTTTACACGGCAGCTGCGTCACTTCATGGCAACCATAAACACGAATACCTCGAACCCAACATAAGCAAAGCATAAGTAGAGTGGGATTTTGTAAGAAACGAAAGGTGTATCACGCTTCGGCGAAGGTAGCAGTAATAAAACTCCATCAAAGCACATTAAACCCTCCAATGAAGCCCCACTCAGCTACATAGCTGTTGCAGGCAATTTTGCGTGTGGGGCGTTATTGAAGGGTAAGTACACGCTACACAGCGACACAAAAATTTCGCTATTTTGTTTAGAAAACAACGTCGAATTGCACTGCCCAAAATAGGAAAAAGCGCTGTTTTGTGTTCGACCGACGCTGCTACACAGACAAGCTACAAAAGCTAGGCTAGGCTAACGTAAGCTAATAACTTGTAAGCATGTCCGCTTGTAGAAGAGTTTTGCTGCGCGCACGAAAAAGCGCATTTCAAATTTCGCGCCAAAAATGCCACACATCTTTCCTGTAGCCACAAAAGCCCATTCCTGTAACCGGGTCTGGCAGAGTGGGGGGGGGGGGAATGGCACTTTGAGGGGGGGGGGGGGGGGTCATGGGGGGGCAAAAATAAGTGAGGAAAATTGTTTCAACTCAGGGGGAGTCTACGTGTGCTTTTTTGAAGAAATAATCAGGGTTGGGGTTGCGGGGGGGGGGGGCGTACCGGTTTACACAAAAAAATCCTTTGTAAAATTCTGGGGGTGTTGGAAAAAGAGGGGTGGGAGTTACAGGTGTTTGGGTTGGGGGTTTGATTTCCAAAAGGGCAGCTACAGTTACGTCTCACATTTCCAATGCCAAGCGCAAAAGCTTGCGTTGAACACGTACACGCACGCACGCACGTACACGTTCAGAGGGGACAGAAAAACGCGCGCGTAGGTAAAATTGTCGTCGACAGTTGAGTAGCGGTGGTGGTAGTAGCAGGCAGATTCTTGCGTTAAGCATGAGTCAGTCCGTGTGTCCGTGTGTCGGTCGCATCCGCTGCGCGGGCTATCGGACGCAACCGGGCGAGCAGAGGACTGAAAGGGAAAACGCGCGAAAACTAAAAAGTTAGAAAACAAAATCACGTAATTGTGTCCCTCTGAAGATTAAAAAAATCAGCCAGAAAGACTTCTGGTACCCCCCCCCCCTCACCGCCATACCTGTAACTGGGGGTGGCGGTTTGGGGGCCTCGCAAAATTTTCCCTAGCCCCCCCCACCCTCCCCCCCCCAGAATTTTTCCAAGGGATTTTCACTCGGTCTAAAACGATGAAAGTGAGTAAATGTTGGTGTATTTCAGTGCCTTTCAGTGTTATATGACCGCAAAACAGCTAAATAACACTGTTTGGACCCCCTTATACCCATTTTTGACCAACAAGTACCTGTATAACTCAAAAAATGGCCAGCTATCCCCCCACTTTTTGCTCCACACACCCCCCTCCGAGAATTCGGCCATTTACTCCCCCCCCCCCACACTTCCAGACCTGATTACAGGTATGCTGACCACCCATTTCCGTGGGCACATCTGGTTAGTATTCACGAGGTGCGGGGTTCAAATCCGCGTGGCGCCTCATGCCTTTTCCTCCTTTTTTGTTGCAAAATACTCACCGTTGAGAATGTAATGCGTCAGCATGGCGGGCACGTTGTCGTTGTCCTCGTCCACCGCGCGAAGTACTGGAATTGCATTAAATTCAGAAATAATAAACGAGCAAAAACCCGGCAAATATTTCTCATACACCAAAGTGTACCCATATACCTCCTCTGCCGCCCTCAATTGCGGAAGCAACGCGTTGCACTGAATCATCTCATTATTCCTTTCCCCAAATCATCCCTGCCCTGTCCAAAATGAGGAATCAAAATGTATTAAATTAAAACCCCAAAATTAAAAACAAATGAAAATAGAACACACTTTTAATGAGCGCCTGCAGTTGTCCGTTGTCGGAGAAGCCGGCCTCTTCGCTGTACGGTATTACGGCCGTCATAAACTGTAATACATACATACAATGCAGATACCAAAGATTTCATACAATTGCATACAATGCACATACCAAAGAGCAATGCACATTTTACGTGCGCGTGTGTGCCATACCTGTAACTGGGTCTGGAAGAGTGGGGGGGGGGGAGTAAATGGCCAAATTCTGGGGGGGGGTGTCTGGAGCAAAAAGTGAGGAGGGGGTAGCCAGCCATTTTTCGAGTTATACTGGTACGTTTTGGTCAAAAATGGGTATAAATAGGGTTTATAAACAGTGTTATTTAGCTGTTTTATGGTCATATAACACTGAAAAGCACTGAAATACACCAACATTTACTCACTTTTATCATTTTAGACTGAGTGAAAATCCCTTGGGAAAATTCTGGGGGGGGGGAGGGTTGTGGGGGAGTTGGGTGGGTGTTGGAAAAATAGTGCGGGGCCCCCAACCCCCCCCCCCCAGTTACAGGTATGGGTGTGCGTGTGTGCCAGTACGTGTGTACGTGCGTGCGTGCGCGCGTGCCAGTACGTGTGGTGTGCGTGCGTGGCAGTACGCGTGTGCGTGCGTGTGAGTGCGAGTACGTGTGTGCGTGCGTGCCAGTAGTACGTGTGTGCGTGCGCGCCAGTCCGTGTGTGCGTGCGTGCCAGTACGTGTGTGCGTGCGTACCAGTACGTGTGTGCGTGCGAACCAGAACGTGTGTGCGTGTCGCACCTGCGGCTGTTTTCCACCGCCATTTTCTGCGCAATGCTTGTCAACGCCACCACCATTCAGCAGTCCTTTGTTTTTGGGTTGCGCATTCAGCTTTCGCTCGGTCAAATGCGACCGACGTTTGTTCTGCACGCTCAGAAGACGGGAAATGAAGGCGTTTTTCAACTCCTTTTCGTACTCAAATTCGTCCTTTGAAGCCAACGCGGTCACCTGTACAACCATGTGAAATTAAAAAAAAAATACAATTAAAAAGTGACAAAAGAAGCCGAACCAAGCTTTCGTTCAAGACTTGCACCAAGCTCTCCATCTCGTTCTGCAGGGCGACCAACTTGCTGTAGGGCAACTTTTGCAGTTCTAAATTAAATGAAAATTTAAAAAAATTGATAAAAACGCTCTCATTTCACGCAAACTGCTTTCACACACTGCATTCATAACTTGAAAGTAGAAATCAAAGTGTGGTGGCGTTAAAGGGGGATGAATTAATGACAAGGCGGGAGTGGGGGTAAGTTCCACATCTTAGGAGTCCCCCCCCCCCCTTAGACTGTTACACTTCGTTTTAATGTAGACTAGACGCCCGTAGCGGCCTTCGGCCACCCCCCGCCCCATCCAGCCCACCTGTCGAGCATGCTAGCTGTTCAGTGGGCCCGTGTGTCAATGCAGGCTAGCTGTTCAGCAGGTTGACTCGTCTGCGTATCAATGCAGGCTAGCCGTGACTCGTCTGCATGTCGACGCAGGCTAGCTGTTCAGTGTACTGTCCAGTCCACCTGTCGATCGCGCTAGCCGCTCAGCGTGCCGTCCAGCCAGTCCGCCTGTCGATCGCGCTAGCTGTTCAGCATGCCGTCCAGTACGCCTGTCGATCGCCCCAGCTGTCCAGCGTGCCGTCCAGTCCGCCTGTCGATCGCGCTAGCTGTTCAGCATGCCGTCCAGTCCGCCTGTCGATCGCCCTAGCTGTTCAGTGTGCCATCCAGTCCGCCTGTCGATCGCGCTAGCTGTTCAGTGTGTCGTCCAGTCCGCCTGTCGATTGCGCAAGCTGTTCAGCATGCCGTCCAGTCCGCCTGTCCATCGCCCCAGCTGTTCAGCGTGCCGTCCAGTCCACCTGTCGATCGCGCTAGCTGTTCAGCGTGCCGTCCAGTCTGCCTGTCGATCGCCCCAGCTGTCCAGCGTGCCATCCAGTCCGCCCGTCGATCGTGCTAGCTGTTCAGCGTGCCGTCCAGCCAGTCCGCCTGTCGATCGAGCTAGCTGTTCAGCATGCCATCCAGCCAGTCCGCCTGTCGATCGAGCTACCTGTTCAGCCTGCCGTCCAGTCCGCCTGTCGATCGCGCTAGATGTTCAGCGTGCCGTCCAGTCCGCCTGTCGATCGCTCCAGCTGTTCAGCGTGCCATCCAGTCCGCCTGTCGATCGCGCTAGCTGTTCAGCGTGCTGTCCAGCCAGTCCGCCTGTCGATCGAGCTAGCTGTTCAGCCAGCCATCCATCCAGTCCGCCTGTCGATCGCGCTAGCTGTTCAGTGTGCTGTCCAGCCAGTCCACCTGTCGATCGCGCTAGCTGTTCAGGGTGCCGTCCAGTCCGCCTGTCGATCGCCCCAGCTGTTCAGGGTGCCGTCCAGTCCGCCTGTCGATCGCGCTAGCTGTTCAGCGTGCCGTCCAGTCCGCCTGTCGATCGCCCCAGCTGTTCAGCGTGCCATCCAGTCCGCCTGTCGATCGCGCTAGCTGTTCAGCGTGCCGTCCAGCCAGTCCGCCTGTCGATCGAGCTAGCTGTTCGGCATGCCGTCCAGCCAGTCCGCCTGTCGATCGAGCTAGCTGTTCAGCCTGCCGTCCAGTCCGCCTGTCGATCGCGCTAGCTGTTCAGCATGCCGTCCAGTCCGCCTGTCGATCGCCCCAGCTGTTCAGCGTGCCATCCAGTCCGCCTGTCGATCGCGCTAGCTGTTCAGCGTGCCGTCCAGTGCACCTGTCGATCACGCTAGCTGTTCAGCCTGCCGTCCAGTCCGCCTGTCGATCGCGCTAGCTGTTCAGCATGCCGTCCAGTCCGCCTGTCGATTGCGCTAGCTGTTCAGCATGCCGTCCAGTCCGCCTGTCAATCGCCCCAGCTGTTCAGCGTCCCATCCAGTCCACCTGTCGATCGCGCTAGCTGTTCAGCCTGCCGTCCAGTCCGCCTGTCGATCGCCCCAGGTGTTCAGCGTGCCGTCCAGTCCGCCTGTCGATCGCCCCAGCTGTTCAGCGTGCCATCCAGTCCGCCTGTCCAGCGCGCTAGCTGCTTGGCACGCCATCTGTTCAGTGGGTCGACTGTTGGCGTATGCTGTTCACATCTGAAACCGGTTCTAGCGATGGCGGGTCGAACGAGCCGCATCGCACCTTTATCCGTGCACGCAGGCGATATTGCTGTCGATTTGTTTAGTTTTTAGGATTAGTTGTTTCCATGGAACGGGACGTGGATGCGGACGCATCAATTATTGTTTGCTTAGACGTGGATGTGGATGCACGGATGTTTGCATAGATACACCGTTTTTCGCTTGTTTTTGCCACTTTCGCCATTTATCGATATTTATTGCCGAAACGACTGGAAATGCCGGGCGAGGACGAGTCCATCAAACCATGGCCCGTCCGGATCGTTCTGTTCGAGCGTTCGTTCGTTCCGAGCCGTTGGAGAGTTACCAAAAACAGCGGACGCATGCACGTTTTCTAAGAAACGCGTATCGCTGTTAGAACGAAATATTAGTCACACCAAAATATTAGTCCTATGATGGTATTTTCGCCATTTATATCACTTTCGAATCGCAAAACGAATAGCGTCTGTCGAAATGCGGAGCGAGGACGAGTCGAACGAGCCATCGCCCGTCCGGATCCGTCGAGCCGTTCGAGAGTTATAGCCCGGACGCACGCACGCACAGACAACCGCCGGAGTTGTAAGTAGATAAGCAGCCTTTGATGCCCTCCCCCTCCCACGTATAAGTATTCCCTCTCCCACAGCCAGAATTAAAAAAAAGGAAGCGATGTAGGATGATGAAGCGATGTAGGAATAATTAGCCCTAGACTGTTGGGTACCCATACCGCCACCCCCCCCCCCCTCCCCCCAAGCACCCAGCCAACCCAATTCGACGTGCCAGTGTTCCGGTACAACTAATGGTTACAGATAGAGAGGGGTATCCACTAGTACTGCATTTTGGTTGACAAAATGTTTCACACAGCTCATAAAACATAGTGGCAAATTTTGAAGATAGTTGCAAGCTGTTTGCAAATGGCCTTGTACACTGACTATTAAGGGTCTTCCTATACTTGACCACATATCATTTTTGAATGACTTTTGCTAGAAAAGGCTGATTGTGCTGAACTGAATTGAATTTGGGGACTTGTTGGCGAGTTTTCTAGCAAAATTTTAATTGAAGACAAAATGTGGGCAAATGAAAAAAAACCCTTTATATCATACAATGTAGCCAAAGCTCACCTTCAGTGTGACCAGTAACAAGCTTCGCTTGTCTCAGCTTATTCTGCAGCTCTTCTTCATGGCTGCAGCCAGAGCCACTTGCACCAGCAATGCCACGGGGTGTCGATCCATGGCCACCACTGTAATAGGATGACATCACAGTGGTCGCTGAGGCATCCATGCTGCTTGGTGGTGGGCTTCTAATGGAGGAGTACATGCTGCCCAGTCCACTCTCAGAGGCCTGACAGCGCTCGGTCAGCTCAGAGAGTGTGGAGGATGCCTGAACATTGGCTTTTGTGGGTTAACGGTGCAATTGGGGTGTTTTTAGGGTTGTGTCAATCTGTCAGGGTGGACCACATACCCAATAATTGATTGGATTGGGAAACTACAGTGGGGGATTAGTGAGTGAACGCCAACTATCTCCCACGTTTCTAGGAGATGGTGTTGGTGTTCAATCCTGGAAGCATATCCTGGCACTAGGTCAGGCAAAGTGGGGGGGGGGGGTCAACCAGGCCTGGGGGGGGGGGGGCTGGGTTCCACATTCAAAAAGCAGGAGGGATAGATGTCCATTATAAAGCAATTTTGTACACATATAACAATATTCCCCTACAGAGATGGACATGTTCCAAGTGGAAATTTGGTCACCAAAATAGCGTCTAAATGAGTACTTTATGTGGGACACAAAATGGGTCCAAAAATAGCAGTTTTAGCCTATTTATAGTCATATGATGCCAAAAGTAACATCTACTCATTGACCATTGTCACCAGTTTAGAGAGGTTTAAAACAAAAACAGAAACATTCTGTAGGGACAGGGTATTTCCAGGTTGGATAGACAGAAAGCGACAAGTGTAACACACAAAATATGAATAGGAGTCACAGAAGAAGCACACGCACCTTCTAGGGCAGCAGGGGGGGGGGGATTTTCGGCATACCTGTAACCGGGTCTGGAAGAGTGGAGGGGAGTAAATGGCCGAATTCTGGGGGGGGGGGTGTCTGGAGCAAAAAGTGGGGGTAGCTGGCCATTTTTTTTTAGTTATACTGGCACTTTGTGGTCAAAAATGGGTATAAATAGGGTCTAAACAGTGTTATTTGGCTGTTTTACGGTCATATAACACTAAAAAGCACTGAAATACACCAACATTAACTCACTTTTATCGTTTTAGACCGAGTGAAAATCCCTTGGGAAAATTCTGGGGGGGGAGGGTTGGGGGTGGTTGAAAAATTCTGCGGGCCACCAAACCCCCGTCAGTTACAGGTATGATTTTCGGCCAACTTTGGTAACAAAATCCTCTGAAAATCTGCAAAATATGTGCCTCCTCAGAATCCGATGCCTATTCTCATGTCACAAGGTAGCACCTGTAAAACCCTGGGTGAAGGGTGTGTCTGGGGGGGGACCTCCCAGTTACAGGCACGCACGCACGCACGCACACACGCACACACACACACACACACACATTTTTCTCTCCTACCTGCATGATTTCATCAATCTCCTCAATCACTTCGTCCGCCGTCTGAGGCTGGAGGTCGGAGGCGGCGCTGCCGTAACTCGAATTGAAGCCCCCCCCCCCGGCCATTCGATGCATGTCCAGCGCTGAGGCTAATTCCTCGTCACTCGATTGCAGGCCTTCGTCGTCGCTCGATGGGGCCTGAAAGTGGTACAGCCTAAGAACGCGCGGCCTAAGGCTTGTGAGAATTAAAAAATAATAAAATGAATTGAACAGGTACCTTTAACACGGTTGTTGCGTAGAAAAAAGGGAATCTATAAGAGTGCCTATATGTTGCAGCCAGCGGTGTGCTAATGCACTCGTATATACAAGCCTCGCAGCTTAGTGCTTCCCGAAGCTTATTAGGCTTACTGGATGAGCACTGCATAAGCCAGTCAGACAGCTAAGAGGAAACACAATGCAGTTAAACAGAGCTACACATCAAAAATATCGGTGCGCGTGCGTGCGTGCGTGCCTGTGCGTGTATAGACATGTTTTTTTCTATCTGTCGCAACCCAACCCTCATGCCATGTCCCCCCCCCCCAGCACTTTGCACTGGGATGCATGGGATGCGATGAGTCATCACTTCCCCTTAGCTCCCTCTGGCTAGGCGTCCCACCAAAATCGATACCCAACACGTCTCATCTCATGCTAGCAAAGCCACACCCCCTAGCTAGCTACTAGCTAGGCGTGGCACGGCATGTATGAGATGAGAAGAGGCCTCAATTGCCCTCTCAATTGCCCTCTCAGAGAATGATGATGAGGCGCAACCAAGAAGCTAACAGCGAGAAATTAATGGGCAAAGGAAAATGTGACCCATGTAGAACATAGGGCAGAGGTGGGGGGGGGGGGTGTATGGCCGAGTGGGAGGTGGGGCAATATAGCTGTTGTATGGATGGGGGGGGATAGAAATGAGCAATTCGCGTTCTAATTGGAAATTTGCTTGCTTGAAGATTGTATTATTAGAACTCAATGAAAAAATGCACTTTTTGGCAGAGAATGGACAAAGAAGGCACAAAAGCCTTTACAAAAGTTAGCACTATTAGATCGCATCTGTATGCATCGCGTCTGTAGTAGCTAACAACTCCACAAGACAAACAGTGGCGTAGCCAGGATTTGGTTTCGGGAGGGGGCACAGATTTCCAACTTTTTAACAGGGTCCCCTGTTGCGCGGCAGGCGAAAATTTCGAGATTTTGGGCTACTTTCAAGCATTTTAACCTATTTTGGGTCGCTTTCGAGCATTTTGAACCTATTTTGAGCTACTTTCGAGCATTTGTAACCTTACAAGCGAGCTGAAACGCTTTCTCCGATGCATCAACAACTAAGCAATGAGCACAAACAAGTACGCCAGGTGAAACATTTCTCAAGAAAGAAGAAACGAAAATCGACAAACCCTTTTTGGCTGTAGTTGGAGAGCCGGCAGCTGTAGTTTGCGCGCCTCCGTCTTGTTCCAGTCAATGGGCAGAATGTTGCCGAAATTTCCAGTCAGCGTCCACCAAATCCTGAACAGAATGATTCGGTGCTTTGAAAAACCGAAAGTGTCTGCATTGCCCAAAAGGTGCACTCTGGGCAATTTGTCAAACTTTCTGCGGTTTGAACTTTGAAAGGCATTCGTTTTGGATTGAAATCGCCAAGGGGGGGGGGGGGGCACAATGGAATCTGTGTGAGACCAAATTATGAACTAGGGAGGGGGCCCCCAACCCACTGTAAATGTAAACGGATCTGTCTGGGGTGGGAGAGGAATAAATGGAATAGATTTTTGTGGGGGTGAGAAAATCAGCACTGCACTCAACGAATGCAAACAACACCCTTTTAAGCATTGCCCAGTTGTTTGCTGCACTATTTTGGTCGCTTTGTCGCGTGTGTGTGTGCGTGTGCGTACCCAAGCAATCAGAAGATTCCCAATGCAATGCGTCACAGGCATGCTATTTCGGCCAGTGAAGCAAATGTACTTCCATTTCAAGCAGGAAAGAACATGTACGCACGCACGTACATGTACATGCGTGCGAGGCCCCAATCAAATTAGCTGCCTCTTTCCGTGGCTATAAAGACACGAACAAGTGGCCCACATGTGTCTCCACACTTGCCCATATGCAAAAAGATCTTAGAAATGACCACGCAGAACTGAACAAACAGTTGACAGAGCATATCTATCATAGCAAGCAATAAACACCCACACCATATTCATTTTAAACGAGAAGTGGAACAACAATCATGGGCCAAACAAACCACTGGAGGAGAAGGTAAGGGTTATAATGTGGGGGAAGAATCGCATTGCAATTGAAGCCACAACTACGTCAACAATCTTGGCCAACTCGATGCGGTCCTTGCGTCTATGCAATGAACCCCCTGGCACAGGCGCGATATTCAATCCCATTTCAAGGTGTCTGTGTCTATGCGTGTCTTTCCACACCGCTTCTAATGTCAGCCCCTCGCCTCTCCCCTCAAGCAAGAAGCGTGGTCGATTGCCAATAACGCGCTTGCCTTGCCTTCTGCCTTGACACTGGGCGCTGCGTGGTGTGTCGATGGTTCGCCCATTTGCTGGGAGAGAGAGAGAGCGAGAGGGAAAGGGGCAGTGCGTCTCAAGACAGACCCCGATGCGCTCTCTCACGCAAGCGCAACCCAAGTCAATTTTCCACCAGCCTCCAGCCCCTACTTCCTTTGTGTCTGTCTGTGCAGGCCAATGTCATCGCTCAGTCAGAGCAGAGAGCGGGACAAGATGAACTTTTGATCGGCCGGGCCCGGCGCCTGAGAATGCACCCCTTCTTTTCACAGCTACGCACGCCCGTGCAAGTGTTGGGACATACACAGACAGAACGGTTTTTGGCAACAGAACACCACCCCCTTCGCAAGCAAGGCCAGCAATGGGTTAGCCACAGGCGCAGCAGAGTTGATTAGCCTCGCTTGGCAATCGATTCTACGAGCGCCCAACTGGGAAGTCCCACAGACGCACCCGTCGACACAATGCGGAAGCGTAGCTAGTGTGCCAAGCCAACTCCTACTCCTCTGAAAGGACAGCAGAGTTGGCGGAGTACAGACAACTCTCAAGAGAATGATTTGATAACTAGCACGCAGCATAACAGATGGAATGGCGTTTGCTCAAGAGCTGAAGTAAAGAAATATCCAGGAGTGCGACCATGGACAAGAATAAATGCAATAACGTTGAAATAACAAAGGGAAGCAAATGCAGCGCAACCATAGATGGACGGACGATATACTCCACAGTCCGCAATGAAGTACGCCTACGATCGACTCATAACGTCAGGATTAGTACATAATGATTGCTTCATAAAACATTTGGTCATGAAAATAATTTATCTCAGAGCTTTCACACACACAGTTGAAAACATATTTGTCCACAGTAATTGGGCCAGGCAGGAGAGGGGTAAATCGCCAAATTTTTCGAAGGGGGTGGGTAAATCGGGATTTTTGGGATGGAGTTTTCTATATGTAGGAATTGCACAAAAAAAGGGTACTTATTCGCCTCAAAATGGACTCAAAACGTGATCGAAACGCCATTCCTATGCACTTTTAAGCCGCAAAGTACAAAAGACAGCGCCACACCACAGGCACACTTCTTGCCACTTTGCAAGACAAACTGGCTTGAAGTTCCAGAAAATGAAAGCCAGGGTCGTCCCCATACTTCTAACTGGGGTGGGTTTGGGGGTTACTCCCCAGAGGTGCTGAGTTTGACCCACCCACCCCACATAGGTGGGCTCAGGGGTGGTCTAGGGGGGGTTCACCTCCCCCCTGGCTATGGCCGTCCGGTTTTTTTGGGGCAGCGACCCCCCCCCCCCTGGCCATCGCCATCCTGGAGAACTTGCGGGAAACCCTCTCTCAATATTAAAAAAAAATGGGCAAAGATGCGTGTTTTTGTTTCTTTTTCAGTGTAGTATGACCCAAAAACGCCTGAAAAGTGGTATTTAGACCTTATTTTGACCCATTTTAGACCAAAACGTACCCATTTTACACGTTATTATGGTGCAAAATCCTCCACTTAAACCACCCCTCCTCCAAAATTCTCGATCCCGGTCATTTTATCCGGGATGGCTCTAGACCCCCCCCCTCGAAACCCCCCGACACCCCCCCCCCCTGGCTTTTGGACCAATCTACACCTATGCCACCCCACACCCTCCCCAACCCTCCTCCTCACGTTGTCCTGAACCCCCACCCAGCACCCATGGGGGTGGTGAAGTGGTGGAGCCTGAGAAAAATGCAAAAAACACAACAACGCACCAAACAAGAGTTTTGCACCCAGTTTACACCTACGACACAGTAGCTACTTACAATCTCATGCAAAGAAAGAATGACACCAACGAAAGCTCAAGAAGCCACTCACTGGTTGTCCTGCATGATCTCCTCCTGGCTGCGGACCTGCACGGGCGCCACCGCATCAGTCTCGACCTTGAGATTCTTGAAGCAGTCGGTGACCGTCTTGTCAAAGTTGCCTACTAGGTCCTCCAAGGAGCCTCCCACGTTCTCGCCGAACACCTCGTTATGACCAGCACGCCCGCTGCCTCCGGAGGAACCCCAGGAGCTGGGGGAGCGACTGCGCTCTCGTTGTTGACGCCAAGCCTTCCTACTGTCAAGGTTGTTGTCCTTCTCGTCTGCGTCTACGCCCTTGAGAAGAGGCAACAGTCCGCCGGCGTTCGAGCAATCGTCGTCGATTTGCGCCAACGGCACGTTGGGAATTTTCAGGTCCTTGGCGTCCATTTGGACCATAATTCGCAGGGCTGTGGAAGCAGGAAAAACAACAGGGAGTGGGGGGACACTCTCGTTGGTATGAATACTCTACGAGGATGGGCTGGTGGCGGCAGGCATCAAAGAAGGATGATGCTACTGCTCTGAGGCTAGCTGATGCTAGCTGACTAAGCAACGAGACAGCTAAAGAGAAAACGAATCAATAGAATGGAAGAGTAAAGCGAAAGTGTGGTCTCGAACCGACGCAAGACTGATGCAAACTTTTAGCCACAGTTTTGCATTACCCAAGACGCTATTTATGGTTGTCTCAGCAAATTGATTTTAACTACAATTTACGATTGCCTGATAACTAAGAAATGTTTAATTTCATAGACGACCGTACACCGAAAACGTTATGCGAATGCGGGTAGCGTTTCGATATTACGCATCGTTGTTCGAAAGAAAGCACGGTATAGTTCGATTTTTGAATTAAGCAACCTGTTGAATTCAAAGTTTACATGCATTGGAACAATAGAGCAATTTTGGATATATTGAAGAAACACAGGGCGCATGGTACAATGGTCTGGGCGGTCTGGTTCGATGCTGTCACTCCAGCTACTGTCAAACACGATTCGTAGGGTAAGTACAGTAAATACTCGTTGCACAAATTGCAATTTTATCAGGGTGTACGCGTCAGCGTACAACCCTAATATGTGAGCACTTCTCAATGCGGGTTTTTGAATTTTCGATCGCCTATAACTTTTGATTGCCTGAACGGATTTCGACGCGTTATGGCGCAAATGAACCGCCTTCTTCTGGGGCATCGAACGCGCCATAACGCGTTTCCTTGTTTTACTGTAAGGGGTCAATAGTTCCAAAAATGTTCCAATTTTGTGGCTTTTTTTTTCATGTTCTCTGCCAGGTTTTTGGAGCGCCACTCGTGAACCGCTAAAGGTATCGATTTGAAACTTGGACAGCATCTGCAGCTATTGCAAAGAAAATAGACGCCCAAAGGATTTCTTGATAGGCAGCCCCGATTTTGAGATATCGTCGATTTGGCGATTTTTCTTGGACATAGCCGTTTTTTCGGGCGGTTTCCACCAAGAGAAAACTCCAAAAAGTGCCGAGTAAACCCCCAATTTTTTTTTTGATTGCCTTGAACAGTTTCTTATGGCAAGTCTATGCCAAGCCACTAAACCTAAAACTTGATTACTGATAATGAGATATTAGCTAATTAAAATTTTGGAAGAAATGTTTGTCCCTATAGGCGCTTCAACCGTTGGTCTGAGAGGTTTGCTAAAATGGGGAAAGTTGATCGCCATGACCTGGAATAGACCCCATTGAACAAATTAGTCACCCCAGACGCACCAATATGTCTCTACGCTCTTGGGAAATTAGTGAAAAATGGCGATATTTCGGTATGGTTAGCTCGGATGGCTTTGAGGTCAATAATAAAGTTGATCGCCAATCAGTGGGGAACATTTCATTCCTTAGGGCCAACGCGCTCCGACGCACCAAAATATTTTCACTTCCGGGAAAATCGCTATATCTCGATGTGGGTAGCTCGGATCACTTTGGCTAAAACACAAAAGTTGACCGCCTGCACGTGTAGATCATTTTAGTTCTTTACACCACTACGCTCCGACGAACCAATATGGCATTACAGAAGTGCACGCACGCACGCACACCGTCAAATGGGCTGCTTCACAAGAAACTTGATGTGGGTAGGTCCGATCACTTCGGCTAAAACACAAAAGTTGACCGCCTGCACGTGTAGATGATTTTGGTTCTTTACACCACTATGCTCCGACGCACCAATATGGCACTGCAGCAGTGCACACACGCACGCACACTGTCAAATGGGCTGCTTCACAAGAAACTTGATGTGGGTAAGTCCGATCAGTCTGGCTAAAACACAAAAGTTGACCGCCTGCACGTGTAGATCATTTTGGTTCTTTGCACTACTATGCTCCGACGCACCAATATGGCACTGCAACAGTGCACGCACGCACGCACACTGTCAAATGGGCTTCTTCACAAGAAACTTGATATGGGTAGGTCCGATCAGTTTGGCTAAAACACAAATGTTGACCGCCTGCACGTGTGCATCATTTTGGTTCTTTGCAATACTATGCTCCGACGCACCAATATGGCACTGCAGCAGTGCACGCACGCACGTACACTGTCAAATGTCATCGCTATGCTCCGACGAACCAATATTGCACGGCAGATGTGCACGCACGCACGCACACCATCAAATCGGCTGCTTCACAAAAGCGTCCTAATTATTCTGCCCCCAAATATTACTGCATTTGCCCCCAGAATTACTTAGTTTGCCCCCAAATTGCGCGCCTACTTACTCTGCCCCCAAAATTACTTATTCTGCCCCCAAATTTACTTGCGTTGCCCCCAAATGGACGCGGCTCATTATGCCCCCAAAATTACTTACTCTGCCCACAAACAGAGCGCGCCAGTCCCTGCTCTGTCCACGCGGGTTGCATAAAGCAGTCGCAGCTGCGATCGCCGCAAGAAGGCTACAATCGCCACATACCTGTAACCGGGTCTGGAAGAGTGGGGGGGGGGGGGGGTAGACGGGTCGTTGCATGAAACGGTTTACTTGTGAATGCTCCTGACAATCCAAAGGTTTTTGCTAGTCGCGACCTGTCTATGACTCTCGCAACTTGCGATGGCGTTTATGCAACAAGCGCTGTGAGGGAGGCTCGATCGCAAGTTCGCAACGGCAATCTTACCATCGCCCCATTGAGTTGCGGCAGTCGCAAACATTTTGTGCAACTGGCTCAACCGCTCAATACGTTGTTTATCTATAGTGTACAGAAAAGAGTTGTGATGATGTAGCGGTGCCGTGTTGGTTCTCCAGTGTGTGTGTGTGTGCGTGTGGACGACGGCCAGCTGCTGTTCGTCGTTGAACGTTTCCATTTTCTTCTCCTCATCCTCGAACTCGATCTGCGCTCTCTCTTCCACGAGTTCTTGGCGCTTGTGCTTGGCAGCTCATTCTTTCTTCTCTTCTTCCTCTTTGGCGACTCGATCGCCTTGACCATGTTTTACATAGTCTAGATTTTCATCCGAGCTGAGGTGACGGGCCCCATACTGCTATGGCCCCATACTGCTATGGCCTCAAGCGAATTTGCTAATCAAAACTGTGTACACTACAGATCAACGCATTGGTGCATGGACTGGACAGAGCATGGACTGGCGCGCGCAGTTTGGGGGCAGAGTAAGTAATTTTGGGGGCATAATGAGCCGCGTCCATTTGGGGGCAACGCAAGTAAATTTGGGGGCAGAGTAAGTAGGTATTTTTGGGGGCAGAGTAAGTAGGCGCACAATTTGGGGGCAAACTAAGTAATTTTGGGGGCAAACGCAGTAAGATTTGGGGGCAAAAGAAATAATACTCTTCACAAAATAACTGGATGTGGGTACGTCGCATCACTTCGGCTAAAACACAAAAGTTGACCGCCTACTCATAACGATCATTTGATTCTTTACATCACTATGCTACGATGCAGCAATATAGCACAACTACACGCGCAAGTACGCAAGCACGCACTCGCACGCACATTATGTAGCACCTATGTAAAATGTATCGCCATTACCGTATCATTTGAATACAGCTATTGCCCCCCCCCGGAAGAACATCTCGGCGTCGAGCGGATTCGATCGCGCCATCATACGCACATATACGTCAAGCCGTTTGCAAGTAATGCGTTGTAAACACATTGAATCAGGGTGTACGCGTCAGCGTACAACCCTAATATGTGAGCACTTGCGCGCGCGAGAATACGGATTTTCGATCGCCTATAACTTTTGGTTGCCTGAACGGATTTCGACGCGTTATGGCGCAAGAGAAGCGCATTCAACATGCATACGTCTGATGAAGCATATGTGCACATCGTCTCACAGGACGATGGCGTCGGACGCTATACAACTGCCCCCCCCCCCTGTGGCAGCGTGTGTTTCGTCTCGCTCGACGATGGCGTCCGACCCTATCCAACCGGAAAGTGGCGCACATGCATGAGCGACTCAGCGGCCAGTCCCCTTTGCAAGCAGCCAACTAATCGGACTCCCACTCCAACTGGCAACCGAAGCGACGCCCACTCAATCGGGGCTCCATCCCCACCCACCCCATGTTGATTGACTACCGCATGATACGCCCATCTTATCTTCCTACCTCCAGAAGCTCAGGATAGCGGTCAGTTACTCGACAATAAATTACAATGATTACGCATGCATATTGCAATGCACATTGCATTGCACGTGCAGTGCAGTGCAACTTGTCAATATTACGCTATTAGTTGACTTGAAAGGTCCACGGTGCAATGTTCGAGAAATATCAGTATTATACCGCTATCACACAGTCTCTTCATCCCAGCGAGTGCAGTACATGTGCACATGCTTGTAGAAACGCTGCAGTGCTGTGGGACGCTCAAGAAAGTGTTCCTCGTGCAGAGGGATACTGGCATCCAAAGCAGTCTCTTCCTTCGAGAATTCGTCGGCGGTGCTTTCCTACAGCAGCGTCAACAAGACGTCTCGGAACTTTGGCTGGCTCTACATAACAAGTTGCCGCAAGAACTTAAGGAGCTTTTCAACTTCTACTTGGAGAACAACACCCAGCTGCTCACGTGCCTTCAGTGCGAACTCCAGCAGCAGCAACCCATGCCTGTACGCCAACTTTGTAGAAAACAACTTTAAAACTTTATTTTGACGACAACCACCGACACAGCACAATGGCCGTAAACTGGATCCCAAGATCACAGGGATTGTGCACATCACTTTTGTGTTTAGCCGGAGGGAACGTCGATGCTGTTTCTCAACTTGATTGAAGCGCCGGATACGCCAACTGTCGACTTCAACAAGCTGGTCGACAACTCTATCAAGAACAACTGGGAGGACAGCACCTTGCAAAAACGCTGCGTTCGTTGCCGCGGCGACAAACCGCACCGGGGCACTGCAAAGCTAGCATTCCCCATCCAGCAGCGGTTCCTTTTGGTGTGGCTCAATCGGTTTCAGCTCATGCAGCAACGCGGTATACCCATTGTGTTAAACAATGACCTTTTCTGTACTTAACTGTATTTTATTCTCAGGGACATCGGCGCCTCAGGGATCTCAAGCAGTACAATTCTGCAGGGACGACCGCATGATCAATCGATTCAGCACGGTCAAGCAGAAGATCCGAGGTACAAATGTTTCTGTTTCTTGTTCTCTTACACTGTACTGCAGTGTACATTTGTACATTTACATTTGCAGTGTACATTTTTGTCGGTTTATGGGAGGTATGTTATGTGGAATTTTGTTATGTTGTGGTACAAAAAAAAAACGCTGAAAAGAGCAAATTTTGTCGGTCTCAAAAGGTTCAGCATGCAAAATTGTAAAATTGTGGGTGTCATGGGAGAACGCCCTCCCATCATGCAATTACAATTGTGCCACAAAAGCGCTACCAAACATATGGCAGATAATTCCGCATACTGTGACGATCCACTTGAACAGTGATTGCGCTGATCCAATCACTGCTGGAATGGCTGATGAAATTTGGATGAAATCATTTGTTTCTTTATTGTTGCAGGTGGAAGGTTGCAGGTTCTAAATGTAACAGAGAGGCTACAAATATTATCACTGCAGCGAAT
>JASAMY010003428.1:0-97284 GCA_030248085.1 Paralinhomoeus sp. GSCO2_6
GCGATAGGACGGCCGCTTTCGACCTTCGCACAGAACGCGGCCCACGATTGGCGGCGTGCATGGCGCAGCGCAATCGTGAAGGTGCGCCTGGCGTCGGAGAAGGCCTGGTAGTGCTCCGGTGTCTTGGACCGTCGCCAGTAGGTGTAGCAGCGCTTGGAGCGCCGCCTCAGCTGCGTCAGTTCAGCGGTCCAGTAGGGGGCGGACTTGCCTCGCCATGGTGGGTGCGGCTGGTTCGACCGCTCGTACGCTGAAATGATAGCCTTTTCAACACTGGACGCGGCGGCGTCGAGTTCGGAATTGGTGGTTGTCAGCCGTTCTGGTGGCAGGAGTGTATCCAGAGATTGGCGGAAGGCGTCCCAGTTCGTCGCCTTGGGGTTCCATCGTGGTGCGACCTGCGGCTGCTTCACAGCGAACTGGAAGGTGATCGCCGCATGGTTGGAGAAGAACTCCTGGTCAGAGACCTTCCAGTCCTGAATCATGGGCTGAAAGGCGCGCGACACAAGAGTGAGATCAATGATGGAGGAGCCTCGAATGCCATGGAACGTTGGCTCATTGCCAGTGTTCACGACATTGAGGTCGTAGCTGGTGGCGAACTCCATGAACTGGTGTCCGCGCCGGTCGCTCGTAGGGCAGCCCCAGTGGGTGTGGTGGGCATTGCTGTACATCGCGATCACGAGGGGCATCTCCCTGGAATTAGCAAACTCCGTTAGACGGCGCAGCATTGGCGAGGGCGGCGCCACATTCCGCCCCACGTATACAGAAGCGAACAGAATTTCGGTAGAGACGTTTTGCAACTTCACCGAAACAGAGGCTGCTGTGGTATCTGCGTCGCAGAATTGCGGCAACTGAATGGCGTCCACGTCGTTCGACACTAGAAGCGCTGAACGAGGCACAGAATTGGGTGAGGAGTCGTAGAACGTGCGAAAGCCGCCGTCTTTCAGACCCACGAGTCGCCCGTTCCATTGGTTGATTGTGTATACACAAGTTTAACGGCAAGAACAAGAACGGTAAATCAACCATTAAATGTGGCAAAAGTGATCAAAACCACCAAAAAAATTGGTAATTTTGACAGTGCAACTAGCATTACCACTCAAAATTTTTAGGTTGAAGTAATGGAAGCTCCCCTCCAATAGTGTCCCCCCTCCAATAGTGTCCCCGGGTAAGGAGAGGTTGAAAAAATAGTTCCCCAGGGGCACCAATTTGGAGGATAACAAATTTAAGCTCAACAGCTCAACAAACAACAACAAAATCAGTTACTCTGTCCTACTGTGTCCACAGATTTTTCGTGCACACAACCTTAGACCTACCGTAAACCCTATAATTAGCCCCCCCCCCCTATAATTAGCCCCCCCCCCCCTATAATAATACACCCTCCCAAGACCACTTTGAGTTAATAAGCCCCCCCCCCCTATAATTACGCCCCCTCCCTAAATGAACCATCGTCTAAAAGGCACATGTTTCCATGCCTGGGTCTATGTATGGTCGCGTATGTGTATGTATGTACACGTATGTGCATGTGAGACTGTGTGAGAGTGTGTTAGAGTGTACCAACGTGTGTGCACAGCGCCTTTTTTCCCTTAAAAATCGCCTCCACGCGCCTTTTTGCCCACACATCTTCCCACTCATCGACACTTCCAGTTTATAAGCCCCCCCTATAATTAGCCCCCCCCCTATAATTATACACCCTCCTAGAGCTCGAACGAAAAAATTAGCCCCCGGGGGGCTAATTATAGGGTTTACGGTATGCCAAATTCTAAACAAAAATCCACCCAGCCAAGCGTACATAATTAATTCAGTGCAGACAAAGTCGCTAATTTTTCAAGTGACTGCCATCTTGGGCAATGCGCTTGCCCACCTTTCTGAAACAGAATGGCTGATTCTGGAGCGTAAATTGGTGTCAAAGTGAGCAAACGCCCCACTTTGCCAGTTAGGACGGCCCAGGGGTAGTTTGCGGCCCCATCGACCAATTTAAGCTTTGGCCTTTGTGGGATGGGGCCGTATAATTCTCCTGTACATTGGCCGGTAACGCACCACAGAAGTGTCCGCTGTACATTGCCCTGTAACGCACCGCAAAAGTGTCCGAATCCGCAGCTCCACTATGTTTTGGGCGCGAAAAAAGTTCGGTATTCGGACACTTTTGCGGTGCGTTACTTCCCTCTTTACGAGTAACGCACCGCAAAATTGTCCGCGCACACTTTTGTCCTATTTAACAGTAACGCACCGCAAAAGTGTCCAAATCCGCAGCTCCACTATGTTTTTTGGCGCGAAAAAAGTTCTGTAATGTCGCGACTAAAGTCGCAACTTGTCGGTGCTTAAGACGAAGTCCTGCGGGACGACCTGCGGCGCAACATGCAGCGTGACCAGGGCGCCCTCTTCTCGCTCCTCAAGCAAATGTCGCAGCGGCTTGAGTCGATTGAGCAGGGTCAGTCGCGCCAGTCCACTGGAGCGAGCTGGCAGGCGTCACCACAACAATCGCTTGACGGCGGCGATGGCGGCAGCAGGGATGGTGGAGGCAGCGAACTTTGCGACCAGCGTCGGCAGCAGAGTGAGGGCGGCGCGTCGTATCCGGGTCAGCAGAGCAGTGAGAGGGCCACGGGCGCCGAGGAAGGGATGGACACGAAGAGCTGCTGACAGCAGCAAGAGGCGGGCGGCGACGGACGCAGGCAGGACGATGGGGGAAGGAGCTGCGTGCCGTCAGAGAGAGAGAGAGAGAGTGTAGAGAAGTGTGGGAGAGAGAGAGAGCGCGTGAGGAGAGGCGCAGGGCGCTCGTCGACCGAAGTGTGAGGTGGTACAAGGGTGCCTCCAATGGTAGGTACGGCACGGCCGACATGTAGGAGACCCCGGTGCGTCGGAGAAGGCCTGGTAGTGCTCCGGTGTCTTGGACCGTCGCCAGTAGGTGTAGCAGCGCTTGGAGCGCCGCCTCAGCTGCATCAGTTCAGCGGTCCAGTAGGGGGCGGACTTGCCTCGCCTTGGTGGGTGCGGCTGGTTTGACCGCTCGTACGCTGAAATGATAGCCTTTTTAACACTGGACGCAGCGGCGTCGAGTTCGGAATTGGTGGTTGTCAGCCGTTCTGGTGGCAGGAGTGTATCCAGAGATTGGCGGAAGGCGTCCCAGTTCGTCGCCCTGGGGTTCCATTGTGGTGCGACCTGCGGCTGCTTCACAGTGAACTGGAAGGTGATCGCCGCATGGTCGGAGAAGAACTCCTGGTCAGAGCCCTTCCAGTCCTGAATCATGGGCTGAAAGGCGCGCGACACAAGAGTGAGATCAATGATGGAGGAGCCTCGAATGCCATGGAACGTTGGCTCATTGCCAGTGTTCACGACATTGAGGTCGTAGTTGGTGGCGAACTCCATGAACTGGTGTCCGCGCCGGTCGCTCGTAGGGCAGCCCCAGTGGGTGTGGTGGGCATTGCTGTCCATCGCGATCACGAGGGGCATCTCCCTGGAATTAGCAAACTCCGTTAGACGGCGCAGCATTGGCGAGGGCGGCGCCACATTCCGCCCCACGTATACAGAAGCGAACAGAATTTCGGTAGAGACGTTTTGCAACTTCACCGAAACAGAGGCTGCTGTGGTATCTGCGTCGCAGAATTGCGGCAGCTGAATGGCGTCCCGGTCGTTCGACACTAGAAGCGCTGAACGAGGCACAGAATTGGGTGAGGAGTCGTAGAACGTGCGAAAGCCGCCGTCTTTCAGACCCACGAGTCGCCCGTTCCATTGGTTGATTGTGTATACACAAGTGTATTACATTGTGTATACACACTACTACTACTAAGCCATAATAGTACGTTTCAGCAACTATTAACGGTAAATCAACTATTAAATGTGGCAAAAGTGATCAAAACCACCAAAAAAATTGGTAATTTTGACAGTGCAACTAGCATTACCATTCAAAATTTTTAGGTTGAAGTAATGGAAGCTCCCCTCCAATAGTGTCCCCCCTCCAATAGTGTCCCCGGCACTGGCGGATCCAGGATTTTTTGACAGGGGGGGGCAAGCTCAAAATTTTTTTTCGGCTTAAATTTAAATTGGAGAGCTAGATTTCGCGCGTTTGGCGCCGCAGCCCACTTTTTCGCATGTTTTTTAACACCTAAAACAGGCAGTGGTGGTACAAATACACAATTTGTATTTTTGCGGTTCTTTAGGTTGTTTTTAGTTGAACACGTGAGACATTTTGTTCGAATTTATAAAATCGCGCCGCAGGCGAAAATTTTCAATCTTAGCTGCCGCATTCCTTAGAATTTCAAGGAATTTAGCATTAGTTGGGGCCAAAAGTATGCACAAAAGTGCGCGCCGCAGGCGAAAATTTGGGTTTCCCAACCTACATGAACATTATTTTGTTGGGCAAAACAGTCACATTAGGTCAGCTTGCATCCCTTGCCCCCCTTTACGTGCTTTACGTGCATCTTTATTTTGGATGGGCGAGCTAAAGCACAATATATAGAACCAAAACCTTAGTCCAAACGCAGTCGTCCATACACTACAGCGCCGCAGGCAAACATTTTCAGGTTATGAGTGCGTAAATCCATGGGAAATAGGCCAATATTAGCCCGATTTGTCCCTCTTCCCTCTCGTCTTGGCCCCTTCTGCCCCCTTTGCCTGCCCCCGCGACGTTCTCTGCCCGGAACCACTGCCCCCAGCCCCTTCTCTGCCCCCAACGCCTGCCCCCCCTGCCCCCCTTTGCCGACCACGACTGGTGGGGGCATGCCCCCCCGCCCCCCTCCCCTTTGGATCCGCTAGTGGTCCCCGGGTAAGGAGAGGTTGAAAAAATAGTTCCCCAGGGGCACCAATTTGGAGGATAACAAATTTAAGCTCAACAGCTCAACAAACAACAACAAAATCAGTTACTCTGTCCTACTGTGTCCACATAGCGATGTCAACAAAAATAAAAATTTAATTAATTAAATAATTCAAAAGAATTTTTTAAGTACGTTAAAAAACAAAAATTGTTAAAAAAATAATTCTGTCATGCAGATTTTTTAATTAAAAATTAAATAAATAATTATTTGGAATTTTTTAAAAGTTAAAAATTAAATAAATAATTTCCTGCAATATTTTTTTAACAATTTTTTAATCACACGCTTAAAAAATTGATTCTTTAACAGACTTTTCAAGTAGTTCATGGCAAGTTTGTCTTTTCCTATTGATTATTGGTGTTCACTTTGTCTACCTCTACCACCATGTCATCATTGGCATTTTGTTGCCACCAAATTTATTGTCTTTCCTTTCAGTGCTGTCACACTCAGGTGAGGGTTTGTTCATTTGTAATCATTTCAGTAGGTTTTGGAGTGGACTTATCCATTGCAAACATTGGAATGGGGGGAAGTGGTGTTTTCAGCACATAACATATGATGCTGTACATTGAAATTAATCGTGTATAATGAAGTAATCTGTGTGCTGGACAATAAGTGAGTGAGTGTGTAAGAGTGTGTGCAACACTGTGCACATAAGTAGGCACAAAAACCCTCCATCACAAATCTTAAGTCCCTCACCCCACACTCAGCCCTGTCTTACAGCCCAATTGACAAATTGGTGAATTTAAAGTTCACTCGGTAGTTTAAGCCAAGGGTCTACTTCATTGAGGCGTGACATGCATAGTGCATTGCCATGCGCGCACCGCATCAGATACTTCTCTTCTCTTCAATGTGTAGGAGTCCACTTCACATGAAGACTTGCTTGCACTTGAAGAAGGTGTACTGAGGTCCTCCACCTTACAGTAGATGACCTCACAGGAGCCCCAAGGTGATTGGCATGGATTTGTTGCATTCTTGCATGCATGCATGCTACCACAGAAGTACATGTACATGCATCCCAAATGCACACTTTAAAAATACCCAGTTAAAAAATTAGTTAATTAAATAATTTAAATAATTCTGCAGAATTCTTTAACCTTTAAAAATTAAATAAAAAATTATTTCGAATATTTTAATAATTAAAAATTAAATAAAAAATTATTTGGAATTTTTTAATAATTGAAAATTAAAAAAAATAATTCATAGGCAATTTTTGGTGACATCGCTATGTCCATGGCCACGGGCGCCGAGGAAGGGATGGACACGAAGAGCTGCTGACAGCAGCAAGAGGCGGGCGGCGACGGACGCAGGCAGGACGATGGGGGAAGGAGCTGTGTGCCGTCAGAGAGAGAGTGTAGAGAGGCGTGGGAAAGAGAGAGAGCGCGTGAGGAGAGGCGCAGAGCGCTCGTCGACCAAAGTGTGAGGTGGTACAAGGGTGCCTCCAATGGTAGGTACGGCACGGCCGACAGGTACGAGACCCCGGTGCTGTCGTCGGAGCAGGAGGTGTACAGGAGGGCGGCAGACGCCGACAGAGGCAGCCGTCACTGCGAGGCAGACGCCAATCGAGGCAGCCATCGCAGCGTGTGCGTGTACCGTGCAGCAGACGCCGATAGAGGCAGACATCACCGTGAGGCAGACGCCGATCGAGGCAGCCATCGCAGCGCGCACATGTACATGGAGGAGGTGCCCGACGACGAGGAGGAGTACTATGGGGCGGCAGACGCCGACAGAGGCAGCCGCTATAGTGAGGGAGGTGCGGCAGATGCCGACAGAGGCAGCCGTTACCGCGTGGCAGAAGCCGACAGAGGCAGCCGCTATAGCGAGAGAGGTGCGGCAGACGCCGACAGAGGCAGCCATCACCGCAAGGCAGACGCCGACAGAGGCAGCCATCACAGCTGGGGAGGTGTGGCAGATGCCGACAGAGGCAGCCGACACCGCGAGGCAGATGCCGACAGAGGCAGCCGTCGCAGCTGGGGAGGTGTGGCAGATGCCAACAGAGGCAGCCGACACCACGTGGCAGACGCCGACAGAGGCAGCTAGGTATGTACCGCAATGCGCATGGATACAGTAGCGAGTTTGAGCAGGAGAGAGAGCTGTGTGAAAGGCAGCATCAGTTTCATTCTGGCCAGGACGGCCAGATGCAGGGGCAGGCGCACAGGGCGCCATCGCCAGGTGGTCGGCGGCAGTATGCTGATGTGGGCAGACTCTTTGGGGATGGCTGCGGCGATGACATGACTGTCGAGGTGTTTCTACACCGATTCCGACACCGCATGTAGGTTGAGTGCGTCCCATACGAGCAGTGGGCTGGCATCTTAGAGAGTTGGCTTGGCAGAGAAGCCGAGCAGGCCATTGTCCAGTACCAAGCGCAGAGTGGCATCGACCAGTTGTCCTTCCGAGAGATTGAGGACAAGCTGAAAAGGCTGTACGGCCCAAGCAAGATCTCGACCTTGGCCTACTACAAGTTGACGGAGTTGAAGTGGGATGGCAGGCCCGTCGAGTCGTTGGTGGCCGACATTAGGCACCTGGTGACGCGAGCGTACCCGGAGGGTTGGGGACATCTCGGCGCCGCCATTTCGGCGCCGGACATTTTGGCGCCGCCATTTCGGCGCTAGACACTTGGGCGCCAGGGACATTTCGGCGCCGGACGTTTTGGCGCCGATCATATTAAATTTCCATGTTGCTAAGCGGTTGAACTTGTACTTGTAAGAACTGTAAAAAAAACTTGTTGCCAGTGTCCAAGAAGGCGGGCGACACCTCGCCAGCCTCGTCAGCCACCATGGTCAGTTTGGTGCCCTTGTCGGCCACCTGCAGGGCCTCAGTGGAGGGCACCAGGGCATCCTCTTTCAAGGTCGCGCGGGTGCGAGCCCAAACGGTGGTTGGATACCTAAGTAGTCCAGTTCACCTTGTAGTGTTCATACGAGACCAGAAGGACCGACCCCGTGTCAAACCAGAACCTGCATGTTCTTGGCGCAGAGGATGGCGATGGACGGGTCCTCGACTCGACGACTGGTGTAGGTGGTGGTGCCAGGGCAAGCGCAGCAGCGGCGCGTTGTCGTTGTTCATCAAAGTGGCCCTCTGCCGCATGCTGATGAATTTTTAATGGTGCACGGTCTCTTGCGATTGGGGGCGAGGTCTGGGTTTGAGATCACCAGTGTTAGCTGCGGAAGCCGCAGCCTCCCTCGCCTTCATCTTCTTGCGCCTGCGACTGCCCAGCTTTGCCTACTTGGGTTTGGGCAGCCGAGGTCTTGCTGCCCAAGCCTGCCCGGCTTCGCCTTTATCAGTGTGCGGATCAACGCGTGCCATCCAATCTACCCAGCGGGCGCCGAAACGTCCAGCGCCGAAATGTCCCTGGCGCCGAGGTGTCCAGCGCCGAAATGGCGGCGCCGAAATGACCGGCGCCAAAATGGCGGCGCCGAGATGTCCGGTTCCCTACCCAGACATGACGGCCGAACAGTGGAAGGAGGAGACCAAGCGGTCTCTCATTCGTGTGGTCCCTGAGCGGTATCAGTGGATCATGCTCTCGAATGACTCCAAGGACCTGGAGGATGTGGTAGGCGTGCTACAGTGAGCCGTTGAGCTCAGCGAGACGTCGAGGGCCGCCAGCCAGCAGAAGGCACTGGCAAGCCAACCAGCTTCTGCCTACCAGCCAGCGCCGCAGCAACAGTTGGCGATCACAAGCTGGCCCTTGCAGAACAGGTCTGGACCGGCACAGGGCGGCCCGCCCACGTGCTTCCAGTGCCAGCAGTCTGGCCATCTTGCTAGAGACTGTCCTTTAGTCGCTCAGCAGTCATTTCGTGGTCAGGGGCGTGGTGGTAGGTAGCAACAACAGCTGGCGTGGAGGACCAACGACCCACACAGTGGCATTGAGGAATGAACCGCTGTACTATGAGCTGCAGGAGCCAGTTGTTGAAGAGCCAGAAGAGGCAGAGCAGCCACGACAGAACGAGTTGGTGGCGGGCGCGGGGATGCAGCAGGAGCCACAAGTCGAGGAGAGTCAGGAGCAGCAGACGCCGGAGTCTGGCTGGGATGAGTACGTCGACAGGTCGCAGGGTCGAGCCTGTGTGGGAGTCGTTGAGAGTATGGTGAGCATTGAGAAGCCAAGGAGCTTGAAGGAGGGGCCATCAACCCTGGTGGGAGGGCCCACTCCAGTAGTCAAAGTGGTGATTGATGGCAGGGAGAAGTTGCGCGTATTGGTGGACACCGGTGCGGGTCCATCAATCATCATTGGCAAGTCTGTGTTGAAACGCCTGTTTGGGCACTACACGGCAGGCCACTTTGACAAGCACTTGACAAAGCTCCGGGGAGCGAGCGTGACTCAGTGTAATGGCAATTCGTTGGCAATTTGGGGGCAGGTTGTGGTCGATGTAACGTTTGGTGCGGTTACCAAGCCATTGCCGATTCTGGGTGTGGAGCGGCTGAACACGTCGCAGTACCACGAGGCCCTCATGGGGATGGCAGCACTGGTGGAATTGGGCTTTCGTTTGCTCGCGCCAGATGGGCTGAGCGTCATGGATGGCGTGCGTTTTGAGTTTTGGGAGCCATCGGAGAGTACCGGCCAGCGAATCGGAGGCAGAGGGATGGAGTCTTTGCCTGAGTCGATGGGTCAGCAGCACCTGATGAATGTGATGCGTTGATATTGCGTCGAGCGCGGATGGCTGGCTGACACAAGTGTGGCGGTGGGTGAGGCGAGCATTCGGAGCGCCGAAACGGCTCTCTCGCTGAGGAAGTTGGCAGGACCAACCAAGGCTGAGTTGGGGGAGTGTGGCCAGTCAGTCAGGGATGGTGGTGGACTTCCCACGGGGAGGAGCCGGGACGTCCAGCTCTCTGACAACGAGAGGCCGAGGACAGTTTGCCATGTGGCTTCTGCGAAGGAGGTGTCATCTGAGCAGTCGAAGTTGTGTAAGCCCCACATGCCCTTTGCCAGACCGCAGATGGGTAGCACCAAATGGGCCAAGAAAAAGGCCAGGCAACGGCGTGGATGCTATGGCGCATTCTGTCAAGAAGGCACTGGAATATCCACTAGGGGCATGCGAGGTGTAATGCGATGTGAGGACGAGATGAGTAGTGTGGAGTCGGTGGTTGGCTTGGAGCCAGGTTTGTTGTTTGGGAATGGTGCAGAGATGGCCGCGACAGAGTCACTGGCCAGGGATTCGACTCTCACGTGGAGACAGGGATGGTTGCCAGGGATGCCAAATGTCAAGGAGGAGCAGAAGGGGGGTTTGCCCAGGCCCAGTACAGGGAGTGGCTCCACCCCCAGTTCAGTATCATTGGCTATGACAGTGGACTTGTTGGCAGGCCCGGGGGCTTTGGGGGGCCAGGCCCCGCAGTTTGGGGTCCCGAAGATGCCAGCTTCAGTGGTGCCCTCTCCTGACATGCCTGTTAAGGCGTTCCTAGTGCAGCGGGGGCTGCGGGGGGCGACTTTTGTTCCACCTAGACCCGATTTGGTGAGCGTACAACGGTTGGCGGTCGTGAGTCCGTTGGGCGAGAGCAAGGTGGCGAGCGGCGACGAGACGGACGGGTGGTCGCGCAAGCGGGCGAGGTGGCGCAGTCGGTCGACAAGGGCGAGTCGGTTGGCAAGCGATGGTCGGGGCGAGCCGAGGGCGACACTGCCAAGCAAGCTCCGAGAAGTTGGCGCGCCTCGAGGAGGAGAAGCTCACACAAGGCAGTTGAGCTGTAGCGAGCCTGCTGAGTCTGTAGAGTCCACTGAGCAATCCATTGGGCAGTTGGTAGAGTTGCTAGAGTTGGAGTCCATAAGGGAGACCACCGTCAATAGTAGTATGGAAAGCGAGGAACCAGCGCTCACTAAAAGTGGTGATGTGGGAGGGGCCCAAGGTGGGGAAGTCCCAGGCCAGTCGGTCTCGTTGGTCCCTCCAGAGGCATATGCCACTTTGGCCGAGGACGCCAAGGAGCAGTTGAGCCAGCAGAGCGATTGGTGTGGGCGGTGGCAAAGTGAGGAATTCCGCTCAGAGCATAGAGACAAATACGTGACGCAGCTTCCCCAGGAATTGCAAGAGACGGCGACGGGCGTCAAGCAGGATGACGTTGCTGGGCTAGTTCGTCTTGAGCGAAATTTGCGTATTCCTGTGTGGGAACGCGTCACATGGGAAACTTGTCTCTGTGGTCTGAATCGTATCTGGTGTTTGGTGAGCGACAATGTGCGAGGCACTATTGTCTTGGCGCTGCTGGAAGGGCGCGCATTTTTACAGCCACTCGATGTTGGAAGACAGTCTGTGGGTAGGCATGTCTGGGGGCTGGACACTGTGTCATTGACTGTCTCGATGATGGTTGCGCGTTCGGTGGGAACATTTCCCAAGGGTAGCTACAGTGCGTTTGTTGTGCCCCTACGTGAGCCATCTGTCCAGCGCATTCCCCCATTGCCACTGAATTCGCTGAAGATCAAGAGTAAGGCATTATATGAGGCGATTCGCGAGAGTAAGTTGAAGCTCGAGATTGGTGTGTTGCGAATTGTCTTGGAAATTTGTAAGTATCAGTCGATGGTAGGGCAGGTTGTTGAGCCAGTGCTGGATGGATTGCGTGACAGTTGTTGTACTTGTAGGTACCGGTGTCCGCGCGTTTGGATTGGAGTCTGGAGGCTGAATTTGGTGACTGGTGCTGGTTGGAGTGGATGTTCGCGAGCTACTCTGCAGTGTTGCGCATTGAGAGCAGGCGTAGGCGCGTACGCTGCATGTTGTTTAGCCCTGTGTTGCGCCCAGATGTGGTAGGTCTCCCTACCGGCGTGTGTAAGCAGGGGCTGCAGAGCCAGCTGAATGAGCTCCGAGATAACCACCCAATTGGCATGAGCTTTTGTATGTATGGCCAAGCGATGGTCTGTAAGGACAGTGCCTTCCGAAACTGGCTCATGGAACTCCAAAGGATGTTGCCTCTGTTGTCCACATGGTCAGACAGAAGTCCGTTTTGGTCACACAGACAATTGGCCAGAAAAAGCGGTCGGACTTTGGCAGTGGACGCGCAGTCGGGTCCCCCACAGAGCGTGGCGTCTGGCGGGAATCCACGGGGCCAATCGACCCCGAGTGCTGGTATGGTGCTGCTGCCGCCACTAGCCAAGTTCATGCGACAGCACGTCTTTGTGCATTGGGAACAGAGAGGCGTAGTGGCGTTTGAAAGAACGTTTGGAGGAGAGGCCAGGAACGGCATTTTGTCCATCAACGAGAACATTTTGGAATCGGTATTGTAAAATCGGAGCCATCGGCAGTGAGCAGTCGACAGGTATTTGGCTTTTGAACCCCATCCAATGATGTATCTACCTGTGCTGCTGAGTAAGGCGTCTGATGTTGTACTCGTGTTGCATCGCTATCCCATGTCCTTGTGGAGGTAGTTGGCTGCATGATGGTGGTGCGAGTTTCTGTTGTGATGTGTATGAAAGGTATGAGTGCGTGCATGGCTGGAACTTGGGAGAACTGGGAATTGGTGGTGAATGGTTGGGAGGTCGGTGCGGGTCATGTGAGCAGATTTTTTGAGAGTTGGTTGAGCACGCTAGTACCAGCATGGAGGCATATGGACTGGCGACTGTCAAGGCATCTGAAGTTGCTGGGGCCAGGCAGGAAACTGCATTGTGTCAATGCCGCTGGACTGCTAGCTGTGCACCTAACTCTCGTTTTTTTTTGTGGTTCCGTGGAGGCTGAATTGCGGCAGCTCATAGACAGCAACTCGTGAAAGGAGTGGGAGGCCGACTTGGACGTGCTGAAGCGAAAGTACGCGAAGTTGCAGGAGGACGCATTGCGTAGTCTGTCCAAGACATCCGTGTCAGACCCATGAAGTGGTACTTGCGACTTCGTACGAGTAATGACAGCACGGGCCTAGGCATTGTCTTGGGTACGTGTGTGTGTCATTGTTTTTTTTTTGGTGGGTTTTTCGGCTTTATCAAGTTTTTGGTTGCGGAAACTTTGCCTTAACCTGGTGCAGTCCCCCGGACGCGGTTTTTGTTCGAACGGAGTTTCGAATACGAAGTGGGGGGGGGCTGTAATGTCGCGACTAAAGTCGCAACTTGTCAGTGCTTAAGACTAAGTCCTAGTCCTAGCTGGCGTGGAAATGGTTAGTCAACAGAATGGTTTCGCGCTACTGTGGCCTTAAGCATGCAAGAAGATCGATACGCGCAGTGATTGGTCCCATCGAGGTTGACTGACCAATGTCCAGCAAGGTTGTCGCGCGTGTGTCGATTTCGCCAATTTTCGTAGGACGCTCGTGTGCTTAAGCATGTGTTTCGCCCGTAAATCCGCCAGGTGTCGCTTCCCTTCAACGTGTGCCCTTTGGAAGCGCCGTCACTCTTGGTCGGTTCCGTGTCCTTAGTGTGGTAGCCGCCAAAAGTCCCTGAGCGAGCTCGGATCCAGGCTGGGGATAGCGAGCATTCCTTCCCCCCCTCCTTGAGCCCCAGGTAGTGAGGTAGTGCGTGTGCGTGAGCGTGAGCGCGTGTAGGTAGGAGCGCCCTATTTTCTTTTGCGCGTGACCCGGCGCCAGAAGAAGGTGAGTTTCCCCCTCAAGAGGAGGTCGTGGGCTGCGGCAGGGCAAGAGCGTGTGGTGCAGTGACATTGAGGGCGACAGCAGCAAGGACAGGCGAGCGTGAAGCGTGGCGTGCACACAGCTTTGTGAGGGTGTTTGGGCTTGGCCTTCAGAACCTTCAGTCTCGGCGTGTGTTGTGGAAGTCTGTCTGTCTGCCTGTGTGATCGAAGCCCTTGTGGTCACGTTCACCAGTGCCCAGAGTGCGTCAACTTCGCGTCCAGTAACACTTATTAGGCAAGGCGAAACTTTCCCTTCATCCAGTAGACAGGTGCCTGAGTCGACAGGTGTCGACGCGCCTTGCTGAGCAGATCAGACAGCAGGAATAATCCCCACTCTCCTCAGGACAGAGTGTGGGATTTCGGCATCACTGTCAGCGTCACAGGACGAGTGCCAAGGGTGCCCTAGTGAAAGAGGGCCCTTGACATTACAGCATTACAGTTCGGTATTCGGACACTTTTGCGGTGCGTTACTTCCCTCTTTATGAGTAACGCACCGCAAAATTGTCCATGGACACTTTTGCCCTATTTAACAGTAACGCACCGCAAAAGTGTCCGAATCCGCAGCTCCACTATGTTTTTGGGCGCGAAAAAAGTTCGGTATTCGGACACTTTTGCGGTGTGTTACTTCCCTCTTTACGAGTAACGCACCCGCAAAATTGTCCGCAGACACTTTTGCCCTATTTAACAGTAACGCACCGCAAAAGTGTCCGAATCCGCAGTTCCACTGTGCTTTGGGCGCGAAAAAAGTTCGGTATTCGGACACTTTTGCGGTGCGTTACTTCCCTCTTTACGAGTAACGCACCCGCAAAATTGTCCGCAGACACTTTTGCCCTATTTGACAGTAACGCACCGCAAAAGTGTCCGAATCCGCAGTTCCACTGTGCTTTGGGCGCGAAAAAAGTTCGGTATTCGGACACTTTTGTGGTGCATTACTTCCCTCTTTACGAGTAACGCACCGCAAAATTGTCCGCGGACACTTTTGCCCTATTTAACAGTAACGCACCGCAAAAGTGTCCGAATCCGGAGCTCCACTATGTTTTTTGGCGCGAAAAAAGTTCGGTATTCGGACACTTTTGCGGTGCGTTACTTCCATACCTGTAACTGGGGGGGTTTGGGGGGGGGGGGGGGGTTTCCGTCCCCCCACTTGCTGGTTTTGGCCCTACCCACCCCCCCCCCCCCAACCCTCCCCCAGGTTCGTGCGAAACCCCACCCAGCCCCCCCCCCCCCCCAGACTTTTTGAAAACTTTCTACTACATACTATATTGCTAAATAAATGCACTTTGTACCGTGTTTTTGAGCAAGAATCGACCCAAAAGTGTCTAGTTTGCGTTATTTACAGTGTATTTCGGCTAAAAAGTACCTATTTTCAGGCTTTTACAGTGTATTTTTGACTAAAAATAGACCAAAAATTGCCCATTTTTTTCTGCCCAGACCCCCCCCCCCCTCCTCCAGATTTTCACCCCACCCACCACCCCCCCCCCCCCAGAAAGTGCCCGAACCCTCCCCCCCAGGTCCAATTCCCGGTTACACCTATGGTTACTTCCCTCTTTACGAGTAACGCACCGCAAAATTGTCCGCGGACACTTTTGCCCTATTTAACAGTAACGCACCGCAAAAGTGTCCGAATCCGCAGGTCCACTATGTTTTTGGGCGCGAAAAAAGTTCGGTATTCGGGCACTTTTGCGGTGCGTTACTTCCCTCTTTATGAGTAATGCACTGCAAAATTGTCCGCGGACACTTTTGCCCTATTTAACAGTAACGCACCGCAAAAGTGTCCGAATCCGCAGCTCCACTATGTTTTTGGGCGCGAAAAAAGCTCGGTATTCAGACACTTTTGCGGTGCGTTACTGAGGATGGGGCGTTTTTGTACGTGCGTGGGTGCGTGCGTGCGTGCGTGCGTGCGTGCGTGCGTGCGTGCGCGCATGCGTGCGTGCATGCGTGTGTGCGTGCATGAGTGCGTGCGTGCGTGCGTGCGTGCGTGCGTGCGTGCGTGCGTGCGTCCGTGCGTGCGTGCGTGTGTGCACGCGTGCATGCGTGCATGCACGGGTGCTTTCGGTGCATGCGGGGGTGCACGCATGCGTGCGTGCATGTGTGCGTGCGTGTGTGCGCGCGTGTGTGTGTGTGCATGTGTGTCTGTGTGCATGTGTGTCTGTGTGTCTGTGTGTCTGTGTGTGTGCATGCATGCATGCGCGCGTGCGTGCATGCATGCGTGCGTGCGTGCGTGCGTGCGTGGGTGCGTGCGTGTACGTGTGCTTCCAGTGCGTGCGGGGGTGCACGCATGCGTGCGTGGGTGTGTGCGTGCATGCGTGCGCGCGTATGTGCATGCATGCATGCGTGCGCGCGCGCGTGCGTGCGTGCATGCGTGCGTGCCTGCCTGCATGCCTGCGTGCGTGCGTGCGTGCGTGCGTGCCTGCGTGCGTGCCTGCCTGCGTGCCTGCCTGCGTGCGTGCCTGCCTGCCTGCGTGCGTGCGTGCGTGCGTGCGTGCATGCGTGCATGCGTGCGTGCGTGCGTTGTGCATGCGTGCGTGCGTGCGTTGTGCGTGCGTGCGTGCGTGCGTGCGTGCGTGCGTGTGTGCGTGCGTGCGTGTTTGGCATCCAGTTAGTCTTGTATAGCTTGAAACCAGTGGGGGGGGGTCATGGTCATGGTGTGTAGGCAGGAGGGGTGTCAGCCTGCATGATCGTCGTGGTTGTCCATGATCGTCACGGTTGTGATACTGACCGGCCCAGTCTTCACGATTGTTTTCGGCGCTGTTCTGTGTGGTGGTGTCAAAATAACTAAAAAACTCCCAAATTTTTGTACAATGTGTAACTGGGTAGTGTGTGGGTACATGTTACCCCCAAATTCAATCAATCTTGCCGAAAAGCAGCATCAAAACTTCCCCCCCCACAGCTTTGGTCCAACCTGCAGTTACTGTAGCATATTTACCATGCTACAGGGTTTTTCTTTTAGAGTGCCACATTTTAATCTTGAATAACTCGTGCAAACGGCAAGCTAATGACCTAAAATTTTAACTGTAGGTAGACAAGACTCTAAGGTTTTGTTGGCAATTGGCCCTGTGCGAATCCGTTTTGAAACCAGCGCGTGGCACCCGTTTGAATTTCGATGGCCTTTTTTTGCCGTTTTGAGGTCATGTTTGCCAACATTTCTTGGCCATATTTCTGGTCATTTGTTTTGCCCTTGCCATATTTGTTGCCCTTGCCATGCCCATGCCAGCAGAGCATGGAACATGTCATATCACTGCTCAAATCTTGGCACCAGGAGGTTGAACAGCGCCTTTAGATTGCATGGTCCTGTCCATTCCAGTCTGATGCTTTAAGACGATTGCTTGAATCTCTCTTCTATTCGACGAGACCATCTCAGACAACCAAGCTTTCCCATACCACCCTCTAAATGCCCTGTATTGACACTTATTTTTTCATGTCGATTTCATGCTGTTTGCTCGAGTTCAAACAATCCTTCATCGTCCAACACTACGAAAATGACTGGAAAATCGAACAACATGCAAATGAGTTCCACACGCTGATTTCAAAACGGATTTGTATGGGGCCAATTGTCAACAAAACCTTAGAGTCCTGTCTATCTGCAGTCAAAATTTTAGGCCAATAGCTGGTCGTTTGCCCAAGTTATTCACGATTAAAATGTGGCACTCTAAAAGAAAAACCCTGTAAATGCGCTCTCCATGTACCTTAGGTGCTTTTCAGGCCTGTGAGCAGTATTTATCGTCCGATTTTATACAATGTCGCTGGTGGCGGTGGCGCTGTATTTCCCGCACCAACAGACTGTTGCTCGAGCGCCTTTTCAGACAAAAATTCAACGAGTTTTGATTGCGGCGTTGCGTTTTCAGCAGCAGCATGTTTTCAGTAATTACTGTAGGTCATCCCTATCGACATTTGACAAATCTGAGATTCACCCCTGAGCTTCCATGGTCAGAATAACGCCTATTGAAAAATTGAGGAAAAAGTGGTCTTATCCCCCAACCCACAGCTTCTACTACAATTTCATGAATGAATGAGTAATCATCTAATACATCTCGTCTTCGTCTTCGATGCGGCACTTGTAGAAGACGTGCGCGCGCTTGCGTGCGTGCGTGCGTGCGCACGTGCGCGCGTGCGCGCGTGCTTCCAGTGCGTGCGCGCGTGCGCGCGTGCTTCCAGTGCGTGCGTGCGTGCGTGCGTGCGTGCGTGCGTGCGTGCGTGCGTGCGTGCGTGCGTGCGTGCGTGCGTGCGTGCGTGCGTGCGTGCGTGCGTGCGTGCGTGCGTGCGCCCGTGCTTCCAGTGCGTGCGTGCGTGCGCGCGTGCGTGCGCGCGTGCGCACGTGCTTCCAGTGCGTGCGTGCGTGCGTGCGTGCGTGCGTGCGTGCGTGCGTGCGTGCGTGCGTGCGTGCGTGCGTGCGTGCGTGCGTATTCCTGTCTTTGAAATCTTTGTCAAGCTCTGTATCATGTGCTCATTCTGTTGGTGAATAGCTGAGAACGAAGCTGTGGTTTGTGAGCTTTTTGAAGCACCGAGAGAGACAGACAGAGAAACACAGTTCAGCGAAGTTGTGTGTCCAAAGGGGAGGGGAGGCAGGGCGGAGGGGGGGGGGGGAGGGGGGCCTGAACGAAAATAAAAATGCAAAGTGTTATGTCCCGTTCGTAGTGGAATATTCGATAGAATAACTACACACACCATTCATTAACTAATGAATTGGCGCCGAAGTATTGTTTCTGTAGCTTTGGTGCTCTCTTATCGCACTGCCGCTCTGATCAAGCAGGTCAATTACACACCACGTGACCACAGGTCGAACTGGAACAATGCCATCCAGGCAAGTCACTGTTAAATTGGGCAAAAGTGTCTGCAGACAATTTTGCAGTGCGTTACTCATAAAGAGGGAAGTAACGCACCGCAAACGTGTCCGAATACCGAACTTTTCTTTTTGCGCCAAAAATCATACTGGAGGTGCGGATTCGGAGACTTTTGCAGTGCGTTACTGTTAAATAGCGCAAAAGTGTCCGCGGACACTTTTGCGGTGCGTTACTCCTAATGGGACGAGTAACGCACTGCAAAAGTGTCCGAATACCGAACTTGTTTTGCGCCCAAAAACATACTGGAGGTGCGGATTCGGACACTTTTGGGGTGCGTTACTCATAAAGAGGGAAGTAACGCACCACAAAGTGACAAAAGTGTCCGAATACCGAACTTTTTTCGCGCCCAAATCTGGTGGACTGAAACCGGGTGGACGTAACCGCCCCCCTCCCCTGCCGCACCTTCGGTTTGAGATTCTGTAAAATTATAGCCTGTTGGGGGAAGCCCCCCCCCCCCTCTGGCGAGACTAGAAAATGCCTTTTTTGGAGATGGTTTGTTAGGGTTCTGGAAAATAAAGGCAGGCGGACCCTGATGGCGGTCAGGGGTAAATCGCCAATTCTTTCGAAGAGGGAGGTGGATTCGGGATTCTAGGATTGCGTGATTGGCACAATTTCTAGGATTACTTTCAGAAAAGACAGTCGCACACCGTGTGGGACGACTGCCTGAGTTGGCACAGCTGCAAGTCATAAGTCCAGTGGCGGATCCAGAATATTTTTTCCGAGGGAGTAGGGGTTTTGCTGGAGGAAAGATCCTGTTGAACTTTTTGGATGTCGGGCCATTTCGGCGGTACTTTTGGGCACCTAAACGGTCCATTTTTGACTATTAATTAATAAAAACGGAGCTGCAGGCGAAACTTTTGCTATTTTCGACCAACTGCAAGCATTTTTTATGGGGAAAAGCAGGTCCGCGGGGCACGTTTCTTCTCCCACTGCCTAGCCCTTTTCCCCTAGATTTTCGATCCTCCTTTCCCCTCGCCCTCCTTTCCCCTCACCCTGGATCCGCCGACCGCCACTGCATGAGCCGGATCAACCACGTTTCGGATACATCAGTGATCGAGCACGTTTCCAAAGTGTGACCGCGTTGGCGCGTTGTTATCACTCTCTTTTGTTCTTTGCGATGTTGACCGGCGGTGACCGTGTGCGACAAGTTGAACGGCGTCTTGCCGAGTGGCTGCAGCTGAGCGACAGGGCGTCGTCCGCAACCGACGACCGCTGCGACCAATTCGGCGCTGGCGCCATACCTGTAACCGGGTCAGAGCGAGAGGGGCTTCTTTTGGGGGGAGGGGGGTCTGGAGCAAAAAGTGGGGGGGGGGGTTGTAGCTGGCCATTTTTTGAGTTATAATGGTACTTTTCGGTCAAAAATGGGTATAAATAGGGTCTAAACAGTGTTATTTAGCTGTTTTATGGTGATATAGCACTGAAAAGAACTGAAATACACCAACATTTACTCACTTATCGCTTTAGACGGCGAAGATCCCTTGGGAAATTCCTGGGGGGTGGGTGTTGAAAAAATAGTGGGGGAGGATAAACCATCCCCACCCCCCCCCAAGTTACAGGTATGGCTGGCGCCCACTGAGCCGCAGACTCAGAGTAGGCGTCGCGCTCCTTGACGAGCAGAACGTTGTGCAGGCAGACACACGCCCTGACGACGAAGTCTGCATTCTCTGGTCTCGTCTCGATGGTCCGTCAATCAATCGATTCTGGTGTAGAGGACAGACGCTCCACCAGCGTCTTTCCCTTCTCAGACTCATACGCGACAGTTCCGAGAGAGCCAACAGTCAAAGAAGTTTCTTCTTTTTGGCCAAACACCTCATATTTCCTCATTATACCTTTCAGTTAAGAACGAATCCCAGTGGCAAAAAGAATTCGTAACAATTGTTGACCGTATACTGTAGTAACATTTTGTTGACGGGTCAACAATGTTACCGTGTAACACTGTTACCGTCAACAATGTTTTTGTTGTGGTAAACGAAGTATAAATCCAGCCTAATGGGACGAGTAACGCACCGCAAAAGTGTCCGAATACCGAACTTTTTTTGCGCCCAAGAACATACTGGAGGTGCGGATTCGGAACTTTTGCGGTGCGTTACTGTTAAATAGCGCAAATGTGTCCGCGGACACTTTTGCGGTGCGTTACTCCTAATGGGACGAGTAACGCACCGCAAAAGTGTCCGAATACCGAACTTTATTTGCGCCCAAAAACATACTGGAGGTGCGGATTCGGACACTTCGGTGCGTAATGTTAAATAGCGCAAAAGTGTCCGCGGACACTTTTGCGGTGCGTTACTCCTAATGGGACGAGTAACGCACCGCAAAACTATTTGTAACATTTTGTATCGCTACCGCAAAAGTGTCCGCGGACACTTTTGTTATTAACTTTGGAAACTTAGGGGAAAATATGGGGCCGCAAACTACCCCTGGGTCGTTAGGACTGGCTGCAGACAGGCTGCAGAGACATTCAGGCTGGTTAGGTCGCGGAGGGCCGTTTGACTGGCTGCCTAGGTCGCCATACCTCACTCCAGTTGACTTTTTGTTTTTGAGCATTGTCAAAGACATGGTGTATTCCCAGTGATCCAATTCCTTGTATGAGTTGAAGGAAATGATTGAAAGCGCTTTGCTTACCTCTGTGACTGATGTGACTGCCATCTTGGGTATGTTTGCCCAAGACAGAAGTTCTGCACTGAATAAATTACACTTGGTTGGGTACATTTTGGGTACATTTTTTTCCAGAATTTGGTGTAGGCCTAAGTTGTACTTCATAGTGTGTATGTACAAAAAATTGTCAAAATCTGTGGACACAGTAAGGCACAGCAACTGATCAAACTGAGAAACCCACCATTGGACATGCTGTACATTCTCTATTCCAGACTCTTCCTGCTCTTCAAAAAAACATTGGGTGTACAAAAGCAAACATTTTGCACAGACCCAAGTGTTTGTGCTGATTATGAAATCAGCAATGAAACATGCTAGTTAACTAGTTAACTACTAGTTAACAAAGCTCATTTTGCTCGGATTTAGCAATGTCACCAAGAAAAGTCTAATAACTCATTCCTTTTTTTATTTAATAAAAGAGACAAACTACTTATTTAACACTTCTTCAACTTATTAAAAAAGTATAATGACTTAACTTAACATTTTGTTTAGTAAATTAAGAAAGTCTTGATTGACTTCTTTAATTAAATATGTATTTTTCCAATTATCTGTTCTTTCTGCATTTTTCCATTTTCCAATTCTCCATTCTTTTCTGCATTGAATAATTAAAACATGTATAATTCACATTGAGCAAGCAGTGTGGAACAAGTGTGTGGGTGGTGGTCACTGTAGGGTGGGGGTGGAGGGAAAACCTGATGGATGGGTGTACAATTTGGAGGGGTCGATGTGTAGGGACTAGGGAGATTAGGTGTCACTTGTCTTTGACAGAAGAAGGAGAGGCTGGTTGCATAAAAGCCCTTTGGATCAGCTAGTGCTTCACAAAACTGGAACACCCCTGGACTGGATTGGATGCGCAGACATTGGAAATCGTGTTTAGGTTTCATCCAGTGCTAATATGTTAACTAACACGGATGCAGCGGCAAACCTAAATATATACATGGTGCACATTAGAAGCTTTATGGGCCAAGTCGATCTCATGAAGTCAATGTTCCTGCAAAAGATTCAAAAACTGCTGCCACAAATCAGGTAGGCTATTGCATTGTACAACGATTGCTAATCTTAGAGCAGCCAATCTGCCATCTAACTTTCATTGTGATCGTTGTGAATGGAGATACCTATGCATTCACACATTTAGCATAACCATTGACAACAAATGAGTGTGTGACATATATGTCCAGTTTAGTAACTAAACTGTTTAGTCACAGTTAAAACATCTTCAACAAGTTCATTCAGGGAAGCAATCTCTCTCTCTCTCTCTCTCTCTCTCTCTCTCTCTCTCTCTCTCTCTCTCTCTCTCTCTCTCTCTCTCTCTCTCTCTCTCTCTCTCTCTCTCTCTCTCTCTCTCTCTCTCACCTAGTCCTGACAACACCATTACTGCCTACTGTAGACCCTGTAATTAGCCCCTGCTATTAATTAGCTCCCTCCCTATAATTATGCACCCTCCAAAGATGACTTCGCATAAATAAGCCCCCCACCTATAATTATACCCCCTCCCAAAATGGACCATCATCTAAAAGGCACATTTTTTCCATGTCTGGGTGTATGCATGATCGCGTATGAGCATGTATGTACACATATGTGTATGTGAGACTGTGTGAGAGTGAGTAGAGTGTACCAACGTATGTGTGCAGCATCTTTTTGCCTCTAAAAATCGCCTCCACACACTTTTCACCAACAAAGTTTGCACACATTGACCCTTCCAGTTTATAAGCCCCCCTCTATAATTAGCCCCACCCCCCCCCCCCCCTTCTATAATTATACACCCTCCTAGAGCTCAAATGAAACAATTAGCCCATGGAGTGCTAATTGTAGGGTTCATGGTAATTGTTGGTTTGAGGGTTTTGAGTTTGAGATCCAGTGACTGATGCGCAAGTTCAGGCCCCAAATTTGAAAGGTCACTGTTATTTGAATGCCTAACTGATTTTGATAAAATTTTTCTAGACAAAACCGTAAAGTAGTATTCTGCATCTGCATTCATATATCACAGCAAACAGATGGGTGCATAGAAGGTTACTAAAAGACAACAAATTAGCCAGTTAAAACTCTCTTTATGCATGTGGTGTTTTAAAATCAGAGTTAATTCAATTCTGCATACCTATCTTAGAGGGACTGGAGCTGCAGAAATCGAGCTGCTGAAACTGCTGAATATAAAGCATCCATATAAGATTTCACAGCTGACATTCTACATTCAAATGAAGGAAAAAGAAGACACTGCTATAAAGCAGTTGCTAGAATTTAACTCGCTCAACCAACCTGCCAATATTGAGTTGGTTGTACCTTCATTTTGGTGACACTGAGTAAGGGGTGTACTAATAGGAAGGAGTGTGGGGGCTAACAAACTCAGAGTGGTCTAGGGGGTGTAATTATTGGCAGGCTGAATAAAAAAGAAGGAGAGCTAATTACAGGTTTGCCATCTACAGTGGACTAACATTTAAGTTTATGCATTTATATACATTTAGGTTTGAGCCAGAAGATGTGGAAAAACTGAAGTTCAGCTTCAACTTTGATCACATTGTTGCACTTAAGTATAGCTTGTATGATTACAATGATCCATACATTGTGTGCATGTCTGAAAAAAGTCCAGACACATGCAAAGGAGAAGAATACAAGTCCTGGCTCACTGTAAGTTTATAGATCAGTGCCTGCACCTAAGACTCATTCAAGCATATTGAACAGAGTTGGTAAATTGATGTAAAGAAGCAAACTGGAAATGCAATGATAGGTGCAACAATATCATGTGTGAGACAGTGAGATAGTGGCCTGTGTGATGGTCAAGACCATAAACTATATGGTGCCACACCCCTCCCCTAATGATTAGTTCCCCCATTATGATACATGCCATACGTGCCCCTCCTAGGGGCCATCCAAAAAAAAGTAAATGTTCCCTTTGTAGTGACCACATGGTATGGTAACAATATGCCAACCATATAGTGCTAACCATACATCTAACCACCAACACTTTTACTGAGGGATCCAGGATTTTCTGAGAGGGGAAAATTCAAATTGTAGTGAAAATAGTCAAGTGTTGGCTTTGGCATTTGCACCAGCCAGAATGTGTTTTGTTGCATTACTTTCAACATAGACACTACACTATCACACCTGGAATTTTTGTTAGGTTTAGCCACAATCAGCCATTTTGCAGTTTTTCTGTTGTATAAGAAAAATACCTTTAAAGTTTGCTGGGAAAGCGACTGTAGCACTGTTAGGATATCCAAATTGGGATAATCCACTATGACAGAAGTGCCTATTACATTGTATACATATTCCACAGTTAATTTGCACAATAGGTGACATTTGTGCCTATTTTTGTTGCTTCAAAACAAATTGATGACAGGCTGGCTAAGAATGCTGCCCTGATGTACAAGATCCTAGAAATACCTAAGATAGGAATGGACAAAACATTGGGAATATTGAGCTCCCCTGCACAGCTTTGTTGTAAAAAAAACCACGGCACCGCAAAACCACTTTTGCATGCCTTAATCTAAGAAAAAACATACCTTACATTCTGCCTGCCTTGCCCCTGTGCTTGTCCTACTTTCCTTCTTCTCCCACTGAGCAAGTGTCTTGGATATGATGACAAAACTTGACTTTAAGATTAATCCTTGACCTCTGCTTTGCTTGCTGAATAAAGAAATATTATATTTCTGCTTAAGAGACAGAGGAAGGGCAATGGCCTTGTCATGGCAAAATAATGATGTGCTCATTGAAATGTCAAATTCCCCAAACCCATAATTAACCCCCTTGTATGTAGCCCCTACCACCTTAGTTAATCCTTGTTGCTAATGTAATGTAAATGTAAAGCTAATGTAGCAAACTAAAGAAATGTTGCTTTGCTGCATATGTGTTCCAATGCCCACTCCTATATGTTCATTAGAGTGTGGGTGTTTATTTATTTATTTTGTTTTAAATCTACCCTCTGCCCTGGTCATTCAATGAAGAGGTGGTGATCATTCAAGGGGTAATTTGTTGGAAGATTTATGGTACTTTGAAAGTGCACTTTTCATAGGACAGCAAGGTGATGAGAGAGTTAAGACGTTCAAGGTGGACATTTTCATCATTGTATGAAATTAATAGCCAGGACAACCAACAAAAGACCGATACGCACTTGCTCAATCGGACATTTGGAACAACTGTGTATTATGCTGAACATGAAATTGCAAGCAAACAACATGGTAAGTCACATATTTCATCCAACAACAGATATTGCATAAAGGACATACGTAAATCCTCCAATAGTGCACCGGGGCACTATTGTTTCAATATCTCTCAAGAGGGGTGCACTATTAATTTCGTCAGATTTTTCCGCAATTTGGCAGCAACATTTCACATTAAAATACCTTAAAATGCACGCAGGTAGCTGGAATATAAAAGTTTATTGTATTGCACGCGTGTATTGTATGTGTATTGTACGTGTATTGCATGCATGATTGCACACCATGCATGCACTTTTAATGAAACTGGGTAGCATTCAAAACTTGATTTTGGTGCGAATTGGAAATTGACTTGCCCCCAGGGGCACTATTGGAAGGGGGGGCTTCTATTGGAGGATGTACAGTACTGTAAACCCTGTACTTTGTGTCCCCTACAATTCTTATGTGACCAAGGAGCCACCGATAAAGGAGCCACATATGGGGAGCCACAGATGGGCAGCTACAGACAGGGCAGCTCTGTGATAGAGGCGCCGCACTCTGATCGCGCCACAGACTGAGGAACAAATCGCCATCATTATGCTAAATATGCATACACACATTGGGACACAGTTTATTTTGTGGGTTAAAACATAGACACCATTAGTGATAGCAACCTACCTAGCTAGGTTACCTACCTAGTAGGTTACCTAGCCTTTTTTCGGCCTAGGTAACCTAACCTAACCTACCTAGCGCGAAAATCGAGCTACCTGTACCTAACCTACCTACCTAGATTTTGCCGTTACCTACTAGGTTACCTACCTAAGCTAAAATTTGTGGAGTCAAAAAATGGATACGTGCACACAGAAACATTTTGCAGATACAAGTAGGCCAACATGGCCATTGTTTACGTTTGCAGCGGTCGGATTTGATTGGTTGTTGTATTGACGTTGGCAAGAAGATCACTTTGTCAGCTGCGTCTCTGACGAGATGTTTGTAGCCTTGTGTATATTGTAGTCCATTGGACGTCTAGAGAAACTAAATACTTTTACTTTGCGAATGCTTCTCAAGAACACCTACTTAGTCGGTGGGTGGGCTGGTGGGTGACTCGATCGAGAGTCGAGACCCTCAAACTTGACGTGACAGATTGTACAGTATTATTAAGGAAAAATTTGCAGGTGGCTGCAAAAAAGGGGGAATATGTGACTACCCTAGACAGTATTCAGCTTGAAAAGCAAACCATGGTATGCGAGCAATACTGAAGTCCATTTTGAAAAATGATTGTATAAGAGCCTTACAGTGGAGCCCATTTTGAAAAACGATTGTATAACATCATTGAAGTGGAATGGAATGCAGCATACAATGGTATGACCCATCGACTTGCTTGTCACATATTCGGCGTTTTTAGCGCTCACCACGAGTGTCATCAGACATACGATGCATAAATTACATAGCACACCAGACGCACGCACGCATGCACATACGCACACACACACACACCCACAGGCGCGCACATACAGAGACACTGATATGGATTGTGTTTTGTTTATAGCACAAACGTACAAACGTCTATTGAGGACTTCCCTCTCAATGGATTTTCTCGCGTCGTCACTGCCCTAGATAATCGATGGCGTTCTTCAGCTTCTTTGGCGAATTATGCGGCTGTAGACGAACGGGAAGACGTCATGGAGAAGGGAATGCTATATGGGCTATTGACAGCCTCCTAGCGTTGCCCCTAATCCAACAACAACAACTTGTGACGCGATCCAAAGTCAAGTTCGAAATATGGTAGCCAAAATGCGAAGGTATGGTACCGTAAACCCTATGATTAGCTCCCCTATAATTAGCCCCCCCCCCCCTATAATTAGCCCCCCTATAATTATACACCCTCCTAGAGCTCGAACGGAAAAATTAGCCCCCGGGGGGCTAATACCATACCATGCCATGTTCCATACCATGCCATACAGAGAATGGAGTTGCGCATATCGTTGTCAGTTGTACGTGCAATATAGGCAGTGCAGTGGTTTCTTACTTACAGCCGAGCAATAGTAGTCTTGCCGCAGTCTGAAATAAAGTCGGCCTTTACACCATTGCATCAATCAATGGTTTATGGCTTCATGCTGTGTATACCTGTAAGGGTTGTCCACATGAAAGAAAAACAGACAAACCATGAAGTGGCTCGCGCTAAAAACGCCGAATATGTGACAAGCAAGTCGATGGGTCATACCATTGTATGCTGCATTCCATTCCACTTCAATGATGTTATACAATCGTTTTTCAAAATGGGCTCCACTGTAAGGCTCTTATACAATCATTTTTCAAAATGGACTTCAGTATTGCTCGCATACCATGGTTTGCTTTTCAAGCTGAATACTGTCTAGGGTAGTCACATATTCCCCCTTTTTTGCAGCCACCTGCAAATTTTTCCTTAATACAGTGTTTTTCCATGAGGTATATGTACCTAAGTTGGCGTTGCCACTGGATTGCCATAGAGTAGTTTGCACTCCGCTTTGGAGGAACCAAAACTGCAAGAACAAATCCGTGTTCCCATGACTCGTTGACTATATGTTTTATTTCAATTAAAGTTAGTTTGAACAGTAACACTACTGGTACGTACATGTTGGTTGGTTTTTGTCGGCCTTTTGTCGTTCTATCAAACAGTGTTATAGTTGCTGTTACTTGTGGCTGCACCTATTCAGCAATACCTTTGTAAATTGTCCATTGATCAAGAATAGTTAAAGTTGCTATTACAGCAAATCAGCAAGACTGGAGAGCTTAGGCTGAGGCTCGCTGGCTTAGGCTGTCTGTACTAAAGGAAATTTTTTGCTTAGGATTGTTGAACAATTGCTTGGAATTTGGTGTAAAAGAAGGGCAGCAAGGAGGCGCCGTTTATGCAGCTCACAGGCACACCTCCACTCCACTTTCGAGCAGCACGTCTACAGAGATCGCCCAATCGAGTTGTACGCATAGTATCGCGTTTGAGAGAGCTACATATGTAGTGGTATACATTCACTTGTCAGCGACGGGACTGCAGCAGTAAGAATACCATGCCCTGCAGTCCTGTCGGAAACGCCCTTGCTCTGCTGACTACACTGTCGTCGACCTTGATCCACTTTGCCCTGCTTCCAGTGGCCACCGTGCTTGGCACCCAAGCTATGTAATGACCGCTTGTAGGGCTCGCACCAATGTGCTCAGCGGCGGCGACCAATTTCCACTGTTTTCCTAAATATTGCATCTGTGCGGTGCTTGCCTGCATGTGCGTGCGTGCGTGCGTGCGTGCGTGCGTGCGTGCGTGCGTGCGTGCGTGCGTGCGTGCGTGTGTGTGTGTGTGTGTGTGTGTGTGTGTGTGTGTGTGTGTGTGTGTGTGTGTGTGTGTGTGTGTGCGCGTGTGTGCGTGTGTGTGTGTGTGATGGCAGTGCTGATGTAGGTAGAGCGTATGTTAAACAGGCTTTGGAACAAGGAAGAGGTACAGTTCTATATACATAATAAAGTAAAAAAAAATAATGTTGAAAAATATTGGCACCTTTTATCTTCTGATTCGTCGTGCTGAAGCGGCTAATTGAGCGTTGGTCTCTGCGAAACTGAGGTGGATCTGAATAAGTGGCGTTTGTTAGTATCCAGGCACAAACAGTGGCAAAAGACCAAAAAACAAAGCTTCTCACCAGATGACTGAATCGCTTCAAATCGGTTGATCCACACGATCAAGAAGCGCTGCTGGTTCGAAAAGGATAGTTTAGCATTGACAGCGTGCGGTTGGTCGTCTGTGCATCGGCTGCATCGTTTCTCCACCGTGAACTCCTCAAATCGGTTCTTGATTGAGGTGGCCACGAATTGATTGAAGTCTATGGTGGACGCTTGCGGCATCTCAGCCATGTGGAGTACCATGACAGAGCAGCCTTCGGGCTAAACACACAACTGTTGGGAAGCGCTCCTTACTTACAACAACTGACTTACAGGCATAGGAATCTGCTGTTGTAGCCTGCAAGTGAGACACGTTGTCCTTTGCGTGGCGTTCTCAACGTTGAATTGGAAAGTATGCTTGATTTCCATTGGCATCTTGTTGTACAGAGCCTGCCACAGTTCCAATAAGTCCTGCTGTTGTCGGTTTCTGAATTCGCCTCCCACAAATTGACGTAGAAACTCGCTGCTCTGCACACCATGAGCCTTTTGCGTGTCGAATGCTCTTTTAAGCACGGAGCAGCAGTCCTTTGTATCTAAAAGTATGTTCAAGTCCTATTGGGAGTTACTATTGTACTTTGTCGTATGTATCACTAAGTGTCGTTTTGCATGTACACTGGTGTGCATGTGTGCATTTGTTAAGTGCACTGCGTGAGTGACTGTCGAACAAACCGTTGTATGAGTCCATGTTTGGTTGGACTGGTTTAAGGTCGTACCAGCTACATACAGTACACTTACTGGCATCCTGTGCTGCAGGAGGCAGCGCACTGAGCGTGACAGTGATGCGGTCGACAGCTTCTTCCAGTGCCTTCAGCTGCACGAGGCAGAGCAACAGCGCATTGCAGTAGCACGAGACGCCGTCAGGGTTGGCGAAGGGAACCACTGACTCGTGCTGCTCCAGTCGCGCTGGCTGTCGCGTCGATCGGCTAGGCGCTGTCTTCTTGGCAGTGGAATGCAGAAGGTGTGCCGCCTCTGCCGCATTTCTCAGAGTAGCCGTTCTTTTTGGCTTTTTGTACCCAGCTGGCAGAACGTTGCAGTTTGGATGCTGCTTGTCTGGGTAGAGTGATTTCCACATTTTTTTGTATTCGGCATAGGCCATCTCATTGCATCGAATAGCGCTTGGCTCGAAGTCGATCAGATGAACGTTTTCGAGCTTGCGTACTCGAGAGAGCGCGACGTACGCCATTCCAGGCAAGAACACCGACGAGCCAATGTCTATGAAGGCGCATTCCAGGGACAGCCCTTGCGACTTATGGATAGACAGACCGTAGGAAAGCTGCAATGTGCGTAGTGTGCAGGTAATACAGTGTACAATGTATGCCCCCACGCAACACTGAACGTGCTTGAAAGCGTACATACCATGAGTGGGAACTGCTTCCTTGTGACGTAAATATTGTCGCTAATCTCCACGTCAGCAGTAATCCGGTCGATGTAGCGAGTTGTGGCCAGCTTTTCAAAATGGACAGTGATGCTGGACACGAAGCCGTCATTTGTCCTGTTGATTCGCTGAACCTACAATGCGACAACTGGTCCGTAGATTGATTTGTATGTACATACTGTATGAGATTTGATGGATAATAAGCCCACTGCGTGCTAATTCGTAGTATGGGGGTGGGGGTGGGCAAAGCTTGAGCGTGGGGCTGTGGCGGGCAAAGCTTGAGCGTGGGGCTGTGGCGTAGTCCGCAAGGCGTTGGATTCCTGACCGCGAGGTCGGGGGTTCGATTCCTTGCTGGGCAACACAGCTGCGGTTCACACACTACGAATACGCGTGAAAATGCGCACAATGACATGCACGCAAACTCGCATTATTTACCTGTACAGGGCACATAAGTGCGTATACCAGTGGCTCTGGACAAGCAAACTCGGAGAGCAATGGTTGTGAGGAAGTTGGGTACAATTGTAGTAGGGGGCAACAATTCCAGGGGGTGGGGGCTAATTAATTGACTGGCAGGCTCCAGTAAGGAGGGTGGGCTGATGTGCAAGGGAAGGGGGAGGCCAACAATGAGTAGAGCTCCGTATTAAGTTGAAGGTATGTATGTATGTGCATGCAGTCACGTTGTCTAGAAATTTTGCGTCAGAGAAGTTGTGCAGTACAACTACAACTACAGTAATTTGGGTAGGCAGGTGTACGTACCTTTCCAATTGCACCATTAACGAGCCCATTGATTTGGTCGAGATTTGACCGCAACATGACTGTGGCACCAACAGCGATGCGTAACGTGTCTTCAAGGCCTCCGGTGTGAGCTGCCTTCTTTCCGCGCAGCGTTTTTCCTTGTGGTTTAGCGGCTTGGCGCTTCTTTAGCATTTGCCTTTCAGGACCAGTGTCATCGATGGCATCGATTTCGACAATGTCCAGCTGTAGCTGCTTGGCCACCTCTTGGTTGAAAGTGTGCACCGCTGCATTAGTCGAAAAGAAAGCGATGGGCCAATCATTGCCTTGTCTCAGAGCACTTTGGCATTGCTCCAGGTATATGGAAACGACGTGAGAGAGGTCTCTGTGCGGCTTCCCATCCCTCTTAACCAGACGGCCTTTGAGTCGTTCCAAGTCGTCCTTTGAAGGACTGCCGATTCGAACGCGGCTCAGCAGGTCAGCGTACTCCTTGTCAGCTGACTGTCTTTGGTTGATGGTTAGTTCGCCAAATTGGAAATGGGGCCAGAGCTCTAGGAAACGGACAGCCGGCTTAAAGAAGTCGACATTCGGATTGTTGGCCAGTGGTGCAAAGCAGAAAGGTGTTGGGCCGCTTGTGCTGACTGGTTCCAGCTGCAGTAGGTCGCCGCAGACGAGCACGTTCAGCTGACCAAAACGTCCGCTTTCCGAACGGTAAATCTCGTTGAGACGAAGGTTCATGATCATGAGCAACACATTAGAGACCATGGACACCTGTGAAGTGTGGTGAACAGTTAAGAACATGTATGGGTATGGGTCATTTAATCGTCTACAGTAATACCGTAAATGCTCCAATTCTTTCAACCTCTCTTTACCCAGGGGCACCATCGGAGGGGGCACTATTGGAGAGAGGGGGAGTGTACTTTCAACGTTTGAATGATAACGCTGATTTCGCTGTTAAAGTATCCGATTTTTCAGTGATTTTTATCATTTTTTTTTACTGTTTAATGGATGATTTACCGCTAATAGTTGCTGAACATAAACGTTTATTATTGATTAGTAGTAGTGTGTATGCACGATATAAATGTACCTACCATTTTTGCCCATTTGCCCATAAGGGTGTAATATAGCCTTACCCCCCGGTGGCACAATTGGAGGGGCACTATACTTTCAACTTTGCTGTACCTGGGGGCACTATTGGGGGGGGCTCTATTAGAGGATTTACGGTCTCTACAATTTCCGTCTCCCCCTAAGGAGTTGTAATTAATTAGTCAGTTATCAAATGGTAACTTAAATACCGTAAATCCTCCAATAGAAGCCCCCCTCCAATAGTGCCCCCGGGGGCAAGTCAATTTTAAATTCGCGCCAAAACAAAATTTTGAATGCAACCCAGTTGCGTTAAAAGTGCATAGATGTTGTGTAATTACGTGTGTAATACACGTACTTTAATTACACTTTTAAATTCCGGCTACCTGTGTGCATTTTAAGGCATTTTAATGTTAAATGTTGCTGCAAAATTGCGCAAAAATCTGACGAAATTAATAGTGCCCCCCCTCTTGAGAGACATTGAAACTATAGTGCCCCGGGGGCACTATTGGAGGATTTACGGTAATGACTTTAAAAGTTGTGCATCATGTGTGAGTGTGTGTCATATTAGTGAGTGGAGCAGCTAATATTTAATGTATGTAGGACTAAAATTTGGTAATAATTAAAAAAAAGACTTGAACTGCACACCTCGTCTACTATCAGTAATTTTAGGTTCGGATTCCTCAACAGCTTCCGCGTCTCTCTGTCCAGTTGCTCATATCTCTGTTTGTTTCCTTTCTGTGGGTAGAGACGTAGCAGGGCATGTATGGTTTTACCGCCAACGTTGTAGGCAGCCAGTCCGGATGGTGCGCAAATGGCGAGTGGGTCTCCTGACCTGCAACTGTTTTCAATTTACAATCACTGGCGGTTCTAAAGGGGGGGGGGGGGGGAGGGGCGGTTGCGGGGCAGAGGGCTGGGGGCAGGAGAAGGGGGCAGAAGGGCAGTCATTAAAAATGACAAATTTTTGCTTTGGCTTGATTTGGAAGATTGAAATTGCAGCCATAGACTGAAGAACATGTGTAGAGCTTACTCAGATGCGAACTCTTCACAGACACCTGCTGTGATCGCTTCGATCAGAAAGGACTTGCCACATCCTCCAACACCTGACACCCAAAGAAGAAGGGGTTCAAAATCAGAGCAGTGGCATTGTGGAGGAAGGATCTGGTGCTTGTGCAGATGTCGGACGCTTTCCATCACCTTGTTGTACAGCACCTTCTGCTCAGACTGCAACGTACATAGGTACGTATGATCTGGTATGATTTGTAAAGTTCTATCAATTTCTTGTCATATGCAAATTCAGAGGATGTAATGTTGCTTTTATATACCGTACCTTATTTGCTCGAATGCAGTTTATGTTAAACAAAAGTAAGCTAAGCACACGTGATGAATTGCTGACCGTACCGTCATGTTTTCTATGTAGTAGAACAAGTCCCTGTTTCTGGTAGATGTGGTTAGACCGATTCGGTCAATGTCTGTCTGTACAGCCACTGCTTCATCGTCTGTCTGCCCTTCCCCCATCTCCTCTTCAGTGACCTCCTCTTCAGCTAAAATTCAAAATGGATAGAAAGCGGTATGCAAGTAATATGCCTATTAAATCTGTACCTTCTTTGCGTATCGTCTCTAAGTGGTGTTTGAGTTGGTCCCACTGTCTAGCTCGCTCTTCAAAGCGGTGCAACTGGGGGAATTGAGCGTCTTTACACCGATGCTGGAATGCAGCTGTATAAGACGCAAACGGCCCTTTGAGCTCAGCCTCGTCCCGGTAGGGCACAGCTAGCTGGAGAAGTGAGTAGAAAAAGTTTTCGTACTGGGCCTCCAGCTTTGGCAGCTGCATTGCACGCGTTTTCACGAGTTTTGGCTGGGCGCGTTCACGAACGAAACCCGCCCCATTCTGCAGCTGGAGCACCCGGGCCGCATTCTTCCGGGACCGGTATTTTGCGTCATTCGTCCAACGTTCATAGTCTGCCCTGTTTGACTTTTCAAATTTGGAGAACATCTCATAGAGAGACATGTCGTCTAGTTCGTCCGGGCGATTGGGATATATGTCCTCTACAAAATTCTCCTTTAGAAGGTTCGTGGAATCTTGAGGTGCCTTGTCGAGCTGCTCCATTGTTGAGTATTTCAGTGCCCTCTTACGAGTGCTTGGCATGCCAACCTATATAAAAATCAAACTGGAGTTGCAACAGATAATTACGTAGATGTTTTTTGATGCTGTAGGAGGGGGGATTGATTTATGGGGAAATACGAGTGACAACATTAAAGCGTTGATGTTACTGGAAAATTATGCACCCACTCTACGCAACCCACATTCCCACACGCATAGGTACCTATGTACACACAAACGCATGGTCGCACAATTCACATAATGTAAGAAGTGTCTATAGTAAACCTTCTAATACCCTAGATGAAGAACATACCAACGTACCAAAAATTACCCAATAAACGCCCTGGGCGTTTATTGTTCAATCTGCTTCCACACTGGATGTTTATTGGAGGAGGGGGGGGGGCGTTCCATGGAGAAGGGTGTTCAATGGGGAGGGGGTCGTGGACTCGTGGATTTAGGTGGACGTTATCTAGAGGATTTATGGTAATAGCCCCTCACCAGACTGTATGTATGTACCGAAAACCCTCCTATGTTTGGCCCCTCTTTGTAATTAGCCCCGTATAATTATGCACTCTCGCAAGTCTACTTTGAGTTTATAAGCCCCCCCCCCCCTATAATTATACCCCCTCCCTGAATGGTCCATCGGCTAAAAGGCATTTTTTCCATGTCTGGTGTATGTATGGTCGCGTATGTGTATGTTGTATGTACATGTGTGTGAGACTGTGTGAGAGTGTGTTAGAGTGTATGGACGTATATGTGCGCAGCGTCTTTCTCCCTTAAAAATCGCCTCCGCGCGATTTAATTTTTCCCAACAAAGCTCCCCAGTCCCACACATCGACCCGTTCCAGTTTATACCCCCCCCCCTATGATTAGCCCCCCCCCCTCCTATAATCATACATCCTCCAATGGCTTGAACGAAACAATTAGCCCCAGGGGGGGGCTATTTATAGGGTTTACGGAATGTATGTGTGCGTGTAAGTGCGTGCTTGTGGTTTCAAGTGTGTATGCCAGTACTACATGGAGATGAAGAAAGACCTGAAGGTAGTCGACTCTGGTGTCCTGTCCGAACAGATCGTGCTGAAGAATCTTGTCCACACACTCATAGGCGCCAACCTGCAAAGGCAACGTTCATGAGTCAGATGCAGAAAGAAAAACGCTTCAACGATTGAGTAGTGGACATTTACGTACCTGGCGGCTTCTCAAAATTGCACAGGCCATCTGCATGAGCTTCGAGTAGGCAGAACTGCCTGGCTTGAACGAGATGGCACTGAGAGCTGTGCTGACTGACGCTTCCTCGCCCTTAGAAATATAACTGGCCACATAGAACACAAGCGAGCGGCTCTTCTCGCCGACGTACTAAACACAATAAGGGGTATGGAGGGAAATGCGGCTTGAAAAAAGAATGCGACTCAAACTCCACCTGAATGTCCATATTCGCCTTCCATGCAGAGAGTATCACCGCGTTGTAGTCGTTTATCAACTCTTCGCATTCGCGCCTCTTTAACGTGTATAGCTTGCCACCTTTGCCCTTTGCACGTTGCTTGAGCGTCTCTTTCACGGTGTTCATTTTTGCCTCGTGAGAGATCGGTCGAGGAAAGTTGAAGCGGCATACGGTGAACATACGTCCCTTCGACACGTGTTTTAGACGCTTGCAAGAGGCCGTACAGCGATGCTGCTGAAACTTCTTGACGAGCTTGTGCAGCTCAGGGTTGCCCACGTCAGAGGGCAGATGGCAAGTAATGTGGCGCTTCACGAAGTTCAGCACGTCCTCTAATGGCTGTTCATCCAGAATTGGTGCATCCTTGATCCAGAGCAACATGTGAATGTGTGGCGGGCCTCGCTTCTAGATCGTTATGTTGCAGGTGTAGTGGTGCCCAGATTGATGGTAGGAGGCATAGCTGTATACATGCTCTCCCCACTCATTCCCACCCGTCCTACCAGAGTTTTTTTAATGAACCTGCCTAGAAAGAGTGTTTTGCGCACTTTTCACTGTTATACCACCATAAAACAGCAAAATGATGCTATGAAAGTAACAAATCAGTATTGTTCAGAGGATAGAATGAATAGAGTGTAGACACCATTTTGGATAACATTTTTCCCATTTTGGACATTCTCCATTGGTGGAGGGATTTGCGGAATAGGTACATTGTACTTTGGGTCAATGTTGACTACAGTGACTTTTGCCAGCATGTATGCAAAGTAGATATTTTGTGCGTACAATAAATCTTCATACTTTCCACCAAAATGCTGTCTGAGGGTATTGTTTAGGTCGACGGGGGTGACGAGCTCCTTTGAAAGACAACCGCTTCGAATAGCAGCATGTAAACTATTGTCCAGCCCGAGGAGTGTCGTTGCAATCCAGTGCAGTGCCAACGCCTCTTCTCGCAGCGTTTCTGCAGTGGATTCGATTGAATGCGCTGTTAAGTTGAAATTGACATCGATTGTTTCGAGTGTTGTGTTGATTATCTTCATAATGTCTTCTGTGGCACCTTTGAGAATGTTTTGGCGTTGTTGAACACCGTTCAAACCCTTGTTGGAACTTAATCCTTCCAGAAATCCGTTTGACGAATAGGGGAAGTAAGAGAGCACGTTTGTTAGTATCGGCCATATGTCGAACTGGCGCTTCCTTCTAATAGGACGGGGCGTTGATGGTGCCGCTTTTGTCAAGAGAGTGTCATGCAGAGTGTGTATCTGCAAGGAAAACGCAGGAACCGCTGTAGGAACAGGCAAAAGACAAAATTGAATACAGAATTCAAAACGCAAATTAAAATTTTCAACCTACATACTTTCTCACCTGCACGGTTTAGTGAGTTGTTGGGATGCAAACCTATTCCCTACACAATGGCTCACACGTAGAGCACAGCTTGGAGACTGAGAGCATTAAAAAGTATATTAATACTGAAAAACAAACAAATGCAAGAACGTTATAGACCACGACCCACTTGGGCCGTTTGTAGGGCGATTTTCAAATGTTACACAATAAGTCCCACATTGCGCGCAACTGTGCTAAAATTCCTTGTTTTATCAAATGACCACCCACCCATCTCCAAAGACAAACGACAAACGTAACCCACCCCCTAGTCAACCAGAACCTGTTACAAGTAAGACGGCAGTGCACTATCAGGGTGTCACATTCACAGACCTGGTTGACGTTGGCGGACCACTGCTCAAATATGTGCGTTGACGATTGATTTATAAATTCCTTGAGTCGATTTTCAATTGGCGAACTGGACACATTGGAGAAGTGCACTGACAACTGCAGATAGAAGTCATAGGCAACGCTTCTGATCATACAAGCATCCGGCCCAACAGATGGAATCATAAAACTGTCAGGCACAAACACTATGTGCTCATTCTTGAGCTCTTGCAGCAGGGACTGTTTGAGAGCCTGGGCGAATTCAGGCATGTTTGGTGGCGTCAGAACGCCCACATCAAACAAATCTGACGAAGGCGTGAACGCGCTTGCAGTGCTTACAGTTACAAGCAACAACACCACCACAAAGTTTGCTGACAGCATCGTACACTCTGGCACTCACTCTATGAGACAACAATGGGCGCAACGAGCTGAAGAGACGCTACAGCTGGAGAGCAGCGTAAGTTGTGAATATGGCATGGACGCGCTCGCGGCCGTGTTGGATGAGGGGGAATGCGGTGAGCGTGGCTTGGGGCCCAGGGGGGGGGGGGTGCCTTGAACTTACCTGGCGGCTGGGTGAAAGGGACTGATGCTGTGCAGTCTGGGGCAATTGGCGGGGGTTCAGTGTGGCTTGGGAGCGCGAGCCGGTCTTGAAAGCGGCGGCGCCGACATCAGCCACATGGCACCAGCGCAGGAGTCGTATCTGCCCTCACAAATGGACCCCCGTAGGTTGTGTAAGTTCCCCTTGGGGCGGCAGAGATGACGGCCGGTTCCCCTCCCGCGTCCACACCGCACTGTGGTCCTTCTCCTCGTTCTTCTCGTTAGTATACAAACCTCTCGGCATTGAGTCGTCGCAGTGTCGCAGAAATGTGCACCCACGCGTGTGCGGATTTTGGGTGCCAACAAGGGGCACCCACACTAGGGGCATGAGCTTCCCAACCGCAGTAGCATACATGTAACCCGGTTTTTGAAGTGGGGGGGGGGGGCGCTGGCGACGATTCTGGCGGGGGGGGGGGTGCGTGCGTGCGCGCGCGCGCGCGAGCATGCCGGCGTGCGCGCGCGCGAGAGTGCCGGCGTGCGTGCGCCCGCGCGAGAGTGCCGGCGTGCATGCGCGCGCGCAAAAGTGCGTGCGTGCGAGAGTGCGGGCGTGCGTCGATGTGTGCATGCGTGCAAGCAAGAGTCCGTACGTGCGCGCGAGAGTGCGGGCGTGCGTGCGTTGGTGTGTGCGTGCGTGCATGCAAGAGTGCGGACGTGCGTGCGTGCGAGCGAGAGTGCAGACGTGGGTGCGTGCGTGCGTGCGTGCGTGCCTGCGTGCGTGCGTGCGTACACAAGTGTGTGCGTGCGTGCGTCCGTCAGTGCGTGCGAAAGTGCCGGCGTGCGTGCGTGCTAGCGAGAGTGCATGCGTGAGTGCTTGCGTGCGTGTGTGCGTGCCCGCATGCGCGCCGTGTGAGGTGGCACGTGAGAGTGCACATTCCAAAAGCACTGATTGTTTACTGCCTTGATAAAGTCAGCCAAAAAACATCTAAAAAGAAAAACGAAAAAAACTGAAAAAATGTAGGGTGAGCCATGGAAACAACATGGGTAGGGCAGGGAAGGACACTGGGGTAACGCAGTATTGATAGGTTTTCAGGAGATGGCAGATACGCCAGCGGGAGTCGAACCCGCGACCTCTTGATTCGTTGTCCAAGACCCAACGTTACTAAGTGTTGCAGATCTCAAGATTGTGGATATTTGGGAAGAATCCATTTTGGGGATTAATTTCTGATTGTATACAGCGCATGCTTGCAAAGTTTCATCCCGATTACTTTAACAAAATAATTATAAAAAAATAATAATAATAAAAATCATTTTTTGAAGGTTCAGGAGCTCATATCTCTTTATCCAGTGATGGAACTTTCAAAACATTGACTTACCGAGGACTCGCCTTGACGTATTGTTCACAAAAATCAAAGAAAAATTGGGGGTTTACATGGTATTTTTTGGAGTTTTACTCTTGGTGGAACTAACAAAAAAAATCGCCATTGTCGATATAGACACTGGTCGCGCCCAATTTGTTGAAAGTACAATGCTACATGTCTAGGCGATCAACTTTCACCATTATAGCAAATCTCTGCGATGAGCGGTTGAGGCGCCTATAGCGCACAAAATTTTGGCCAAAAAAACGACTATGTCCAAAATAACGGGGAAAGTCGGCCATAACTCAACACTGGTAGGACCTAGAGGCTAATGCTTTGCATGTTGAAAATGCCATCATGGGTCGCGCTTACACGCCAAGTTTCAGGCCAATCGCTCATGGCGTTCGCGAGCGGCGCTCCAAAAAAGTGGCAGAGAACATGAAAAAAAAAAGACGCGTTTGCGAAACATTTTTGGAACTACTGACCCCATTCAGTAAAACAAGGAAACGCGTTATGGCGCGTTCGATGCCCCAGAAGAAGGCGGTTCATTTGCGCCAAAACGCGCCGAAATCCGTTCAGGCAATCAAAAGTTATAGGCGATCGAAAATTCAAAAAGCCGCATTGAGAAGTCGTCACATATTAGGGTTGTACGCTGACGCGTACACCCTGATACAGTGCTAGCGCCGCGCTAAGTCGCGAGCTGCTGCTAGCGGCGCGACTTTCTCGGCGCTGCGCGCCTCGCCCTTAATGAAAATGAGCCAGGCGCATGTCGGTGTGTTAGTGCGTGCCACTCTCAGCGAGCGTGCGTGCTAGCGACAATGCGTGCCAGCAATAGTGCATGTCAGCATCTGTGCTTGTACGTGTTTTGTGGGTGCGTGCGTACGTGGGTGTGTGCATGTGCAGGCGTTCTGAGTTTCAATGGACTCGTCCCCCGTCCCAGTGTGAGCAGTAATGCGCGTCAGAGATAGAACATGCCATCTGTGTTTGTGCGTGTAGTGTGTGTGCATGCATGCCTATGCTTGTGCGTGGAGTTTTAATGAACTCTCGCATCTCATACCATATTTTCTCTGACCTCTGACCAGTACTGTGGCAGTGCAGAAGCGATAGTATGTGGAAGCTGGAGTAGTGCATGCTAGCATATGCGTGCATGCGTGCACGTATGTCTGTCGGTGCGTGCGTGCGTGCGTGCGTGCGTGCGTGCGTGCGTGTGAACATGCTCAAAGTCCCAATGGGCTGTTCTGTAACAATTTGGCACTGCAGAAAGGGCGAAGAACATACATAGGCTATGCTAATAAATATACGCATTGTATGTATTGCAGGTGTGCACACGCATGTATGTGCATTGCACACATGAAGTAGGATGTGCACATTTGCGTGCACTTAGTAAGCGCTGCCTACACTCATTAATTAATAATTCACTGGATTATTCATTCACTGGATGATAACGGCAAACAGCCAGCCAACTTCAAGCTAAGCGCCTGAAATCAATGTAAAATGTGGGCAAGCTTGACTGTTGCATTCTAAATTTGGTGAACACTTTCAAAGTTTAAAGTTCAAACCTTCTCTAATACTGTCCAGGGTAAAGATAAGTTCAATGCATAGTGCTGGCAAGCAGAGCTCGGAGGTTTACACTGTACATGCATGCAATATTGCCTGACACTTGACAGCTTGGGGTTACCTAAGTTACCTACCTATAACCTAAAGAATTTGCCCAATTACCTACCTACCTAGCAAAAAGATCTAGCTTACCTAACCTAACCTACCTAAGGCGTTTTTGCGGCCAGTTTTACCTAACCTACCTACCTAAAAATGAAAAACGTCAAAATTGCCATCACTAGACACCATACGGTCCTGAGACAAAGATTGGACATGTGAAACTTTAAGTATCACAAGTCACTACTTTGAGTGTGTAACTACAAACATGAAGGTATGTGTAGAAATGTACATCGTTTTCTTTCATAATCTGCAGCGATGATAGGACAGTGGGCATTGGCATTGCAGAGGTACTGTAGGTGGCCAGAAGGTGCCACTAGCAGTGGATCAACTTTGCACTTCCTCATACATGTAACACATTGCCGAATGGACATTTTAAAACATCAGCAGAACGAATGACTTTGCATTTGAACCACTTCCAATGGAAGACATCCAACTGGCAAGCAGATTTATAAGCTAAGCGCTGGGTCGCTGGGTGGTAGATCTGGCTGGGTGGGAACTCCGAGTATTAAGGAACAATTGGGTACATCCATGTCCACTCAATACTGCATTCTTACCTTGAACCCCATGGTCTGTCACTGTATTTGTGTGTACACGTACAAGCTTTTCCTGTGTACGACAGGGTCTGTGAGCGTGTATTTGCTGCTTTTCAACAGTCCTAAATTTCTCATGTTGCCTATGCAACACCTGTGAGATCGCACGTGAAACTGCAATTCACAATTGCACTATATGTTTAAAAATGCATGAAAATCGTCAATTTTCAGTGAGGCTCAATGCATGTGGAGGCCCATGGAGGAACAACGCAGATGTAAATTGGAAAGCCTGCTAATGATTTTGAGAAAGTTATGGCGAAAAACCACGAAAAAATGGCAAAAAATTAGGTTTTTTGGCAGATTGCGCAGATTGAATGCCAGGCATACATTTTGGAACCTCGATAGGCCCATTCATACGCTATCAAATGAGACATAAATCTTAGAAATCCCTCGTGCGCAGGCAAATTTTCGGCCTTTTGTTCCGGCGCCATTTTGCACTCCGCCTGCCGCCAGCTGGGTGGACGCAATGACGATTGCACGTGCTACCACCATGTGGCAGGTGTCTACTATGTAGGCACATATGGGAACCTCCGATTCCACAAGCAAACGTGAGAAATTGTCCAAAGAATGGGAGCGCGTTCAAGGCTCCGAATTTTCGATGCAAACTTAAAAAAATCAGGGTCAGCGCGTTAGCGTCTGACTCCTAATATGTGACCACTTTCTCAGTGCGGATTATTGAATTTTTGATGGCCTATAACTTTTGATTGCCTGAACGGATTTTGGCGCGTTATGGCGCAAAAGAACCGCCTTCTTCTGGGGCATCGAATGCGCCATCGCGTGTTTTCGTATTCTCGCGCGCTATTGGTAAACTCCAGAAAAAGTTTCCGAAAAGATACGCACACACGCAAAGAAACGCACACACGCACGCACTGGAGTGCATGGACGCACGCACGTACCAAACGCACGCACGCACGCACGCACGCACGCACGCACGCACGCACGCACGCACGCACGCACGCACGCACGCACCAAAACGCATGCGTGCACGCAAAGAAAGGCACCTATAACAATCTCGGCGTCGAGCGCATTCCATTGAGCCATCACACGTGACTGTACATCAAACCGTTCGCGAGTAACACGCGGCACAGCTGTTTATCAGGGTCAGCGCGTCAGCGTCTGACCCCTAATATGTGTAAAGACCATGGGTTTTGCGCCCCTCTTCTCCCCCCCCCCCCTCTGTAGCCTTCGGCACGTGTGCGTCGCCCTTGTACGCTGTACACGCTGTCCGCCTGTACGTCGTTCGTGGCAGCGGGCCGGCCAGCCGGCGGGCGCGTCGTGCATCTTTTGTGTGTGAAGGCCTCCGTCCCCCCACCCCCCCCCCCCCTAGCCCGTGGGAACGGCCTTTTCCGGTCGTTCGTCACTCTGCGCGTTTCTTGTTTTGCTGCTCGCCTTTTTGAGAGTTTGTGCGCGCCGTGCAGAGTCGAGTGTCGTTGGATAGCGCGTCGCTGACTGTTGCGCCTCCGGGCTTCAGGGCGCGGTTGGGTCGTCGTGAAGGGAGGGAATCGAGTGGAGGAGAAGGAAGGTGTGTGTCGGCCAACTGCATTGTAGCGTGGCGCGACACTGGCGCGAGTTGTAAGCCGAAGGAACTCGGGTCGGAATCGAAGCCGCGTCGGCAGAGGAAGGGGAGGAGCTTTGGAGGAGGGGTTTGTGCGTGAGTGCGGTCGAGTGTGCGTGCGTGACAGCCGACGGAGGCGACGTCCGGGACGTCCCTCGTCCGCTGTGCCGACATCGACGCCAGCAAAGCCGCCGTCCTGCCAGCTGCCTGCCCCGTTGCTGACAGCTTCGACATATGTGACCACTTTCTCAGTGCGGATTATTGAATTGTTGATGGCCTATAACTTTTGATTGCCTGAACGGATTTTGGCGCGTTATGGCGCAAAAGAACCGCCTTCTTCTGGGGCCTCGAATGCGCCATCGCGCGTTTTCGTATTCTCGCGCGCTATTGGTAAACTCCAGAAAATGTTTCCAGAAATGTTTTTTGGACCGCCGCTCGCTAGAGCCCCAGCCAATCGGGATGAAACTTGGCCGGTCTGTTCAGTGCCTGGCAACAACTTTGCACCCTAAAGGATTAGTTTCTACGTCTCACCTATCTGGAGATATTTGTGATATTTACCAATTATCGATTTTTTACCTGGGACAGTCGTTTTTTCGACTAGTTTCCACCAACAGTAAAACTCAAAAAAAAGCCGAGTAAACCCCAAATGTTTTTCGATTTCCTTGAACAGTTTCATGAGGCAAGTCCAGAATGCTTTAGACATTTGAAATTCCACCCATGTAATTAGATATTGCCAATTAAAATTTTGCAAATTTGGGCCCAAAAAGTTTGTTAGCTATAGGCGCTTCACACGTTCATCGCAGAGCTATGCTGCAATGATAAAAGTTGATCGTCTGGACCTGGAATAGAACCCTTTCAACAAATTGGATGGCTCTGATGCGCATGTCTTGCTCCCCAGTCATCAAACCACCTCAATGTTTGGGATTTTTGACCAAAAGTTTGTTAGCTATAGGCGCTTCAACCCTTCGTCACAGAGCTGCAGTACAATGATGAAAGTTGATCGTCCGGACGTGGAATAGTACTCTTTGAACAAATCTGATGGCTCCGGCGTCCATGTCTCAATGGTCGGCCCTCGTGGCGCACCCACAATTCAGGCGACAGTTGACATTTTGATCACCTTTAACGTTTGCTCGCTTTAAAAGATTCCAGCGAGTGACATTTCAAAAGCAGCAGGAATCGATCGAGTCATAACACGTGCCCTTTCACGGCTCTTACTGCGAAATTTTTGAAAATGTTCAAACATCAACTTGGACTACAAATCAAGAGGTCGCGGGTTCGAATCTCGCACGCGCGTCTGCTGTGTGGTGCATCCCCTTCTGAAAGAGAGAAGTTCTATGTCCTTCTGCTGTCCCTCCCTGCCACCGCATATTCTGGAAGCTTTTCAAAGCATTGTACAATGGGGGGATGACAACACAAATGCTGAGCACCTCTGTTGGCAAGCAGCCTTCATACCTATATGCTACTACATACTTTTGAAAGAAAATTGCATAGTCCCAGGCTCATATGTTGTATGTATGAGCCTGGTTAGAAGGAGAATATGCTAAGTGGAGAAATGTTACAAAGCATCGCTAGGAGCCATTAAGGACTAGAGACACCAATTCAAGAAGAATGAGAATGATCGATGGAGTAGGGAAATAGGTGGCCCATGACCCTATTGAGGACTCAATCGTGCACAACACTGGGCCTTTCTATCGGAACACTAGTAGGACCAGGCACTAGGATCGAGGATGGATGGCACTGGGGCCATGAACGAGTTGGTGCCTGGCAAAAAGCGACAAGTCAATAGAAGGAGAATATGCCAACTGGAGAAACGTTACAAAGTATCACTAGGAGCCGTTACACCCATCTAGGATCGATAAATCAGTCGACAGAACTGGGCCACACGATCGAGGGCAGCCTCGCCCAGTGTTGGGCACAAGATATTGAGCGGTTCTACTGGAGCCCTAGTAGCCTTGTAGGACCAGACACTAGGATCGAGGATGGATGGCACAAGGAGGCACACGCCCTTTGGAAACTGTCGTGTACCTGCTGCCAAGCTGGCTGTGCAATTTTCCCAGTCAGGTGATGTTGTGTGGTCAGTGTACAACTGAAGGCAGCAGAGCACTTGCAAGTGGATACGCTAAACCAGCTGTGCCAATTGCCTCCCTTTGCTGAGTGGGTGAAAGCCACACTGCATGCTTGCAGCGGTACAAATGCATGCTATGTAGCTCAGGCTGTATTACACACGCCTGCTGCATTTTTAGGAGTTTTTCGTACTCTGCTTACTATGCTGCTGCTGTATGTCAATGTGTGTGTCTGCGTGCATATGTGCGTGTGTTTTACATCTATGTTTTTGCCTTACGAAAAAACACTGTATTAAGGAAAATAATGCAGGTGGCTGCAAAAAAAGGTGAACATGTGACGCTCTTTTGTTGAAGTCCAGTTTGAAAGAGAGGGGTATTAATTAAGGCATGCCTCATTGATGTATCCCCACTTGTGCTTTGCAGCTGATCAACTTCAGTTTGAACAAACTGTGTATAAAGCTGAACCAAACACAGCAACACATCACATATTTGGCATTTTTTTGTGCGAGCCATCTCACTCAGCCAAAACGCAACAGCAATCCTTTCACATCTCATATCTCTGGTCATTACCATCTACCTGGCATGGATTAATCGGCACCTTGCTAAGATTTGTGACATGTAGATTGCCACTACAGTTAGTGATGTACAGGCATACATATGGCACTGGCTCGATTCGTCATTTTGCTTTTGGCATTTCACCCAATGATGCTCTGCTTCTACAACAGTTGCGTAGTGCAAGCAATGAACAATTTTACATCTTGTGCTTGCATGCGTGCGTGCGTGCGTACATGCATCTGCATTGTGGTCCATGTGCAAGATCATGGGGTCCTTCCTGCCTGTCTTGCAACCACGTGGTGTTCAGCCATGCAGCATATGTGAATGAAGTGTGTTCCAGTCTAGTTAGGTCCTACAATTGCCACTGCACCATCCTATGCACACGAACACAAAAAATGCCAAATATGTGAGGTGTTGCTGCATTTGGTTCAGTTTTTATACACGGTTTGTTCAAACTGAAGTTGATCAGTGGCAAAGCACAAGTGGGTATACATCAATGAGGCATGCCTTAATCAATACCCCTCTTTTTCAAACTGGACTTCAACAAAAGAGCGTCACATATTCACCTTTTTTTGCAGCCACCTGCAAATTTTCCCTTAATATATATATATTTCAGGCTTAAAACGGCCTTGAGCCAAACGAAATGTGGCATGGCACACAGTGCCTATGGGGGTACCTTTTGGTCACAATTTTTTTTAATTTTATTTTATTTTTTTTATTTAAATCCGTGGTTGATTTTGCTGTGGACGCCCTTTTAAGAATGCTTACATAAAATTTTGGCCCGATCCGTCAAGCCAAAGGAGAACCGGTCGGTAACAGATGGACGAACAGACGAACAGACCATTACGAAATTTAGCATCCGTATATGAACTCGCCGCGCTGACGCGTGGCGAAAAAACAAACAGTTCCGCAAAAATGTCACCATCACTTTCAACAGACTCTTGTATTGTCATCAGTGATCATGGCTTGTATGGTCCACAGAAAGGCAGTCCCAACTTGTGATCGTGCTCATGAAGCCAGACACAATTGCCTTTCTTGAACTTCGGATTTTTGTCAGTGCTCTGTCATGGTAGTCCTTTCGCGACCTTCTCCACTTCACCAATGCGCTCCTTCATGAGCTACCACATCCTCGGCAGGGTGTGTGTGTGTGTGTGTGTGTGTGTGTGTGTGTGTGTGTGTGTGTGTGTGTGTGTGTGTGTGTGTGTGTGTGTGTGTGTGTGTGTGTGTGTGTGTGTGACAAGTGATCGCAACAGCGCCTGAGCCAACGCATATTTTACCTTGTCCAGGACCTGCAAACATGACAGTTTCGGCTCCCTGCTTCTGCTTGTCAACTTCTGCTTGCAAAAGCTCGACTTGCAAAAGATTTGTGGTGTAGGTATCATCACACTTGGCTCTTCATCAGGCCTAGTGTTGTGAGCGCACATACATGTATGTATGCATGTTGTATATATGTAGTTCCATCTAAAAGGCAGTTTAGGGGTTCATCTTGAATTGACAAGTGGTGGCCATGTGTATGGGCTTGACAATAACCACAGTGGATTTATTCCACCTGCAATAGACGCTATCAAAACATACTTTACAACATCTGCTAATACACACCTAAAGGTCATGTGGACGATGAGAAACCCATCAGACATTCCACGTCTCAATTTTGATATTGTTGTCTACATAAGAGATGAAAAAGAACGATTGTATACAAAGGAAAAAACAACGCAACATCTTGAAACCATGATTGAAGTTGAATATGAACATAGAGGTGTTAGTTTGGCATAGAGGTGAACACAATGTGGCCCACATAAAGTGTAACGAGTTGTGACTCATAATGCCACAATGTGCAACAGAACTGATTGAAGTGTGACCAAAGTTAGACACAAGCCATAAACCACATAATTTGCCCTCTGGGTGCAAATTGTTTTATTTGTGCTATAGGAGGGTGTGAAAACATGGGGAGTGGGGGTAAATGGGGGGGGGGGCAAGTAAACTGTGAGGGTCAATGTGTGGGGAGCTTCACCAGTGCAAAGCATAGGGTTTTTTAAGGAAACATGGAAACATACACTGCTCACATACCAACATTGGTACACTCTAGCACACTCTCACACACTGCCACATACACAAACATGTACATGCGCTGATACATATACACCAGACACTGAAGAAAATCCTTTTAGATGATGATCAATTTAGGGAGGAGGTGTACAATTTTTGGAGGGCTAAATAAATGGGGTTAATTATGGGGTTTATGGTATATCAAATGTTGTTGGGTTATCCAAGTCCAACCAAACCCATCATTCCAGAAAGTTATTAAAAAGGCTGAGAGGGACTTTGAGTAAAAAGATAATTTTCAAAGTTTGAACAAACAGCTTTAACAAGCAAACTGTTCTGTGAAACCACATGTACCACGGTCTCTAATTTTGTCAGCAACAAAAATAACAAACATGTGTAAAACTTGTATACAAAATTCAACTAGTTTGATTGTGTATTGCGACCATTATGAGCAAATGCAATCATTGGACCACATACAATATGCTACAACACTAGTAGATATGTTAAAACTGTGACAGTCTGTATTAGGTCTATGGTGATTAAATTACTTTGTCACTCAGTTTATGCAATTTGGTGTTTTGTTTTTGCTTGATTTTCTTTAAGTTTGTTTTACTTGGTTTTCTTTAAGATCTGCCTCTGAAAGTGTGGCTTTTATGGCATTGCAGGAAATTCAAATTTACAGGCAATTGATTGTGTGAATGAAATTAAAAAAATTTAAAAACGCAACTTTAAGTGCAAAAGTGCCCTCATATGTGGTGTAGACTGGCACGATTGCAGTCCCTGACCGACGCAGACCCAGAACTTGGTGATCGGTTTTTCTGATGGTCTAGATCAGCTCTACATCTCCCCTGCAGATGGTGTAGACTGACATGATTCACCATCCCCAGAATTATGTCCAGAGGAGATGTAGACCAACAAGGAAACCAGTCACCAAGTTCTGGGGACTGCGAATCGTGTTGGCAGAACAATGATCTAAAATTTTTCGAGAAAGAAAAATAAAATAACATAAAAAGTACTTGGAAACAAGTTTTCATGTCAAACAACGAGGACACTGGTCACCAAGTTCTAGGGATCATGAAACGTGTTGGACACACGGATTTTTATGGGGCCTCAAATGACTCTTAGTCTACATATCATGCAAAATCTTACCTCCATGCATACACAAGCTAACGTCTATGCCAAGTATTGTCCACACCCAAGTGCAAATGACGCAACATTGTATACGCCTGAGTACTTGAGCATGACCGATTAGAAACAATCTGAGTACTTGGGCATGGACGATGATATTGAAGCGTTGCCCGAGTACTGGGGCATGGAGGATAGAGTAAGAGCACCATCCGAGTACTCAGTGGTAGCCAAAGAATCGGATGCATGCAGCTGCACTGGTACAGTGACTGGGTGCATGGTCATTGGACCCACTTCAAAGATTCAAATGCCCTGCATGTGCACATTTGAATCTTGTCAATCTGAATGGCCCTTGTCAACAAAATGTTTTGAGACAACACTATTAGTCTTGAATTGGCTAAATTAGTTTGTTGCGATCTTTTTTGCTTAATTTCTCAATTTGACAAACCTTGATAGCTCTTAACTGCAATTGAGGATAGAGTAATCACTAAGCAGTGCGCAAGACTCTATGCTTATTTCTGGACTTCTAATTCGGACCACCATTTTCAGGTAGCTCCTACAGAAAAATCGCTTTGCTGAACTTGGACAAAACGTGAAATTGAAATTTCTCACTGAACAACTTTGCTGGAAATGCTCTTGACTCTGTGTCCAAGTGTGGTGGATTGCCATTTCTTCAGCTCTTGCTGAGTACTCAAGCAACACTCTTACTCTATTGCCCACACCCAAGTTCTCAGCTGATACTTAAACCTCATCTTCCATGCCTGAGTACTTGGGTGGCGATTGTTTCTCATCATCCACACCTGAGCAGTTAGGCATGGACGACACTTGGGCGTGGGTGCTAACACATATGTACATTATGTATCCCCACTTTTGTTGGTATACAATAAGCATCAATGTTTAGTGGTTGGTGTGAGAGTAATTCCATGGTCTGGATGGGGATATTCACTGCCAAGGTTTCAGCAGCTCACCAAGACGAGTCAACCAGACTTTGATGACTTAGTATTTGATTGTGGTGACTGCAAAAATATAATGGGAATATTGCCATTAAAAGGGCATGCAACAGAGAAAGCTCTTCTTGCATTGGAACTGTAAGCTGATTCTAGGTTTTTGGGCACTGGTTCACACAAGGATTTGTTTTGACAATACTTGTTGTGATCAAGTTGAGGTCACATCTTTTATAAAAAAATTGAATGTAGTAGTGCAAAGTAGTACTCCTGAACTGTACAAAGTAGTACTCAATTTATTATTTTATATTTAATTAGCCCTCCTCTATGGAAGCCTTTGAGTATATTACCCCCTATGATTAGTTGTTCCTCAACATATAAAAATGAGCCACCATCTAAAATAATTCTTGACACACAATTCAAGATGCAATTCTTAAAAAAAGAATGATCATTCCATCAAAAAATCAGCAGTGCCATTGTTACAAAATATACACTTTAGAACAACAAGGTTTTCTGGAAAATATCGAAGGTGCTTGAGAATTAATTAAGAACATACTCTATATATAAAGGGTGTTTTTTAATTAACCAATTTGTTTATTGAATAACTTTTGATTTCCTTATCGGATTTTGACGAAATTTAAACCACATACGCAGAACGCTTTTGGATTTTGTCTAGAGTAGGGATTTTGTCATGTCTAAAGTTATGACCTTTCAAATTTGAAGCTCGAATTTGCGGGTCAATGATCTAGGCACAATAAATGCACACTGCAGTCAAACGCCTGGCTTCGACCGCCATCTCTAGCAAAACTTCTGGATGTGCGCGAAATTTTATGGGCTACACGATAATGATGCCCGTTTTTTGCCGGTTTTGGAATTTGCATCACAACAGTGGCAAAATTCAAAGTCAGAGCAAAAATCGCGCACTGCTAAAGCATTCCACTGAATATTTCTATTGAATGTCTGAATGAAAGTCTGAGACACTACATCTGTTAGAAATGTCCTGAAGGTTATTTGACCCAATTATGCGGATGGGCCAGCTTTCACACCACAGCAGTGGCAGGCCAAAATCTGAAAATTACTTTTTGATCAATATCATTGGAAAATGTTTGGAGGTCCGATTCTGAATAAAAAATCTTGAACAGAAACATAAAAAAGGTGTAAACTCCCTCAACCTACTCTTTCAATTGGTGTTGAGCAAATTGCTCTGACATTGGACCAACCTACACCTTGAGTCACTGCCTGGAAAATTGGACTTCAAATTTGAAGGGCCCGATTTCGATGTCCGATTTTGAAGATTCCTCTTCTAGACAAAATCCCAAAGCGTTCTGCGTCTATATATACAGGGTGTCCCATGGTGGGTTTGTCAATTTGACTGGCTACTGTGCTTCGCTGCATTGACGGATTTTACCCAAATTTTGCTTAGGCTACCAAGTCTGACTTAGATACCGTAAACCCTATAATTAGCCCCCCGGGGGCTAATTTTTTCGTTCGAGCTCTAGGAGGGTGTATAATTATAGGGGGGGCTAATTATAGGGGGGCTTATAAACTGGAAGTGTCGATGAGTGGGAAGATGTGTGGGGAAAAAGGCGCGTGGAGGCGATTTGTAATGGAAAAAGGCGCTGTGCACACACGTTGGTACACTCTAACACACTCTCACACAGTCTCACATACACATACGTGTACATACACACACATACGCGACCATACATACACCCAGACATTAAAACATGTACCTTTCAGATGATGGTACCATTTAGGGAGGGGGTGTAATTATAGGGGGGCTTATTAACTCAAAGTGGTCTTGGGAGGGTGTATTATTATAGGGGGGGGGGGCTAATTATAGGGTTACGGTATGTGCCAGGTTTTACCCTTGACCAATGAGATGTGTCGCTTTAATGGTGTCTCGAATGAAATTCCTGATTTTCACGTTAATACCGTATACGAATTTGCATCTCTTGTGTGGCGCGCTGAAGTCAGTGTTAGAAAGTCGACTACAATGGCTGAAAGTCATCATCTAAACCTTTAAAAGTGGGTGATAACTGTGCAAATTTATTATGAAATAAAAAGGCCGCCCAGGTTGCCAGACCTCACTCCGGTCGACTTTTCGGTGCGGGGCATCATTAAGGAAGTGGTCTATTCGCAGCCGTCCAATTCCATAGAAGAGCTGAAAGAAGCTATTGAAAATGCGTTTGCCCACTTCGACGCCGACGCCGACGCTGACGCCCACGTCGCAAAACGGCGGTCACTTTGAAAATGAGTGATTCCGTGTCATGCTGAATAAATCCCGGTTTGAATGGTGGATCCCACTGAAATTTTTCACATATCTAAGTTAGACTTGGTAGCGTATGCGTGCAAAGTTTGGGTAAAATCCGTCAACGCAGCGAAGCACAGTAGCCAGTCAAAGTTGACAAACCCACCGTGGGACACCCTGTATAATATATATGGATAGCCCAGCTAGAGCTCCGATTTCTGCTACCTTGCAATTCGAAACCACCTAACCTACAACTGCAACTGACACCAGAACAATCACATTTTACTAGAAGAACCTAGCTTGCTGAAAATAGCAGAATTGATGAGTACCGACAGGGCCATCTTTCACTCCAAAAATGGTTCTAATCTTGAGATATGGCCAAAACAAAATTTCAAAAAACGTCAAAAACGGCCAAAATCGCGATTTTTCAAAAATCTTGAGACACTTTGTTAATGTCTTGAGAACTGCATGCTGGATCAAAATGGAATGTTTTGCCCGCATGAAGTCTAAACCAAGACCTTTCCAATGATTGCAAATTGTTGCTCTGGCCCCTTCCATTGCAATACATGTATTATGGTGCGATTTCCATTTTTTTTGGTGGCAGTGCTCACTAAATTCGATGCCATTCGGGTGTGCTTTGATGGAATGGTCTAAAATTTGGCCACCATGTGCCCATGTAGAAAGTGCATTTTCAATTTTTTTGAGTGGACTTTCCATTTAGAGAATAGGCTAAGAAAGTGCCAGAGTTGACAAACATATTTTTTTTTACTTTTGAGTTGGCTCATTCTACTTGCACCATCTTCAAGCTGTTAGCTAATGAGTCACAAATAGTGCTTTGGTTGCTTCTGCATAGACTCGAAGATAGACTGGACCATAGAACATAGAAGGACTGCAAACTTACAAAATCCCACAGACAGGTTTATTACCATCATGCACTATTCCCTGTGTTGTTGTTGTTGCTGTGCACTCTTATTATGGAAATGCATAAAAGTTGGAGGATGTGTAAAGGACACAAGCGCCCATGCGCAAGTCAAATTTTGACTCCAAGTCTATTTTTGACTACAATATTCCCATTCTTGGTGACTTATGATCTGTCAAACAGACAGCAAGAAAACCCAAAAATTTGAGCTTGTCAACTCTGGCACTTTCTTTCTCCATTTCTCTAAACTGGAAGGTTCAATCCAAAAATTGTAAATGAATTAGACCATTCCATCAAAGCACACCCAATGGCATCGAATTTAGTGAGCGTTGCTGCCAAAAATGGAAATCGCACCATGATAGCACCATGGAAGGAGTCAGAGCAAAAATTTGATATCATTGGAAAGGTCTTGGTCTGGAGTACATGCGAGCAAACATTCCATTTCAATCCAGCATACAGTTCTGAAGACACAAAATGGCTCGAGATTTTTGGGAAAATCGCGATTTCAGCCATTTTTGACAGTTTTTGAAATTTTGTTTTGGCCATATCTCGAGATCCTACAATTCGATTTAAACCATTTTTGGAGTGAAAGATGGCCCTGTGGGTACCTATCACTCCTGCAATTTTCAGCAAGCTAAGTCCTTTGAGCAAAAAGATGATTTTTTGGTGTCAGTTGCAGTTGTGGGATGGGTGGTTTCTGAATTGCAAATAGCTATCTATCTATCTGTATTCTCAAGCACCTTTGCTATGTTCTAGAAAAACCTCCAGTCTCAACGAATTTCACACAGACATCACAGACAGGCAGACAGACAGACAGACAGACAGACACATATTGTACATCAATGGTGTTCACAGTTGTTCCCAACAGACCAGCACTTTGGATGAACAGTAGATTTACTTTGAGACAGACGATACTGATTATCACAAGAATCCACATTTAAATAAACTGAACACCAATTGACTATTTTATTCAGCAGTTCATGATTTACTTGGTTGCATGACCAACACACACGGAATTTTATTTTAAATTTCAGGCTGTTTGGCCCAAAACCTGCGTGACATTTGGAAAAAAAGTTGTCACATTTGTTTTGTTATGTGTGTGACTCTGAGAGGCGCCTAACTCTTTACTTTGCATTGCAGGAGAACTGCAGATGACATTGAAATAGAAGTGTTCTCAATTGATGAATTGTCAAATTTGGTTCCCAAAAGACTGTTCAGTGGTGAACATGGATTCTTAGGCAAAAAGAACTATCTGTTAAACTATTTTGGAACTCATGGAACTGACATGCAGTAAGCTTATTGGTATAGTTTCCAGTATGCAACATTTGGCCAATCTGGTCAAATTGGATGTGTATTGTAAATCTACCAATCAACACTGGGTGCTACTCTACAGGGTGGGTTATCTATTTGGAGTGTTGACCATATACATTGATTTTGCTGAACAAAAACAAAATAAAATTTGCACGTAATACAGACAAAAGTTGTGGGGCAATATTTCAAAAAAATCGAAGGATGATGTCACTAGTTCATTGCACTTCAACACTACCACCATGTTCGATCATGTTTATCCAGTGTCACTGGTATTCGAGCAGCATCTCCTGGGGTATTTCAGCATCAATATTGGAAAAAAATATAAATGTGCTTTAGCATGGAATTCATACATGTAACCAGGTTTTGAAGTGGGGGGAGGGTTGGAGACCATTCTGGGGGGTAAGCAGATTTGAAGAGGGAGGGGGTGTCAGAGGGTAAAAAGTGTACCTAAAGAGTGTCTAAATAGGCACTTTTTGGTCAAAAATAGGTTAAAATAGGCTATAAATAGCGTTATTTAGCTGTTTTAGGGTAAAAAAAACACTGAAAAAGACGAAAAGTACACTACTTTGTACAATTAAAATGTTGGGGGTCTGGGGGGGGGGGCGGGGTAGGGGTAAAATTCTGGCTGGGGGTGGGTACCCCCCCCCAGTTACATGAATGATGGAATTGTCCACAGGGTGCTCGGCCTAAACCTTGGATTTGGTCAATACCCACATGAAGAAAGTTGTTCACTTTGGATGGTTGGAGGGGTGTTTTGTTGTTGGTTGGATTAGGGAGATTGGAGGGGTGTTCCACTATTGGAGGGAAGTACAATGGTGAAGAGGGGGCATTATTGGAGGATTTACAGTATGTGCCCATCTCCAACATCCATACCCATGTTAGCGTCCACACCTGAGTACCATAAATCCTCCAATGGTGCCCCCGGGGTACTATTTTTTCAACCTCTCCTTACCCGGGGGCACTATTGGAGGGGGGCACTATTGGAGGGGGGGGGGGGGGCTTCTATTACTTCAAACTAAAAATTTTGAATGGAAATGCTAGTTTCGCTGTCAAAATTGCCGATTTTTCGGTGATTTTGATCACTTTTGCCACATTTAATGGTTGATTTACCATTAATAGTTGCTGAAACGTACTATTATTGGTTAGTAGTAGTGTGTATACACGATGTAAATGTAACTACCACTATATTTTTGCCCATAAAAGGCACATGGCACAACATACCACTTACCCAGGGGGCACTGTTGGAGGGGGGACTATTGGAAGGGGGGGGGGGGGGGTGTATTGGAGAATTTACGGTACTCTGACAATTTGAAGCAATCACCACCCGAGTGGTCTGGCATGGACGATGAGATTGAGTGGCTCACAAGTTCTCAGCAGCTGCAACGATTTCAGTGCACATCATGACAACTCATAACTCAGTCTGCCCACTCAGCACCTCAACATTTTTAAGGCACAGGACCTTTAATGAGATGTGCAATGAGTTGAACATTGCAAACGGGAGACCAAGTACTCAACTCCACATGTGCAAGTTTGATCATTTTGCACTGTTTTGTGGAAATGTATTGACAAATGGCAACCGACTATGTAGTGCAAGGGTAACAGCTTTAAAAGAACCAATTATATGGGAGGACTACTTATATGATGAGCAATATTCAAATTGGAACTCCCACTACCAGGTATGGTGAAAGCAATATTTCGATTTGTTGTAGAGATATCACTAAAAACAAAAGAAAGGCTCAAATAGCAGTGTACCTATTTATCTTGTCTTGATATCAGAATGTCAGAGCAAGCACCCTGCAAGAAAACGCAAAAAATTTGCAGTGTTGGGACTCGAACCCATGACCCATAAGGGTCTTTCTTGTCTTGATACTTTATTTAGGGTGTGGGGTGGGTGCTGGGAGTGTGCTGCAACTGGGCCAGCTGCGCCATTGGTGGGCTTGCTTGATTGATGCAAATCCTATAAGTTACAAATCGTATAGTAAGTACATAGTATAGTGTTTTTACCGTTTGTGCATACTGTAAAGCGCTTTACCAAATTGTCGTTTTGGGGCCGAAAATGGCTGAAGGTGGAGTGCTCTCCTTAGACAAAAAAATCAATGCTGTGAAAATTTATTACGAGACTAAAAATGGCAGAGAAACGGTCAGACGACTTCAGAAGCTGTTTCCAGACTGGACGACTTGACCCACTGGACAGTTTCCAAAATTGTCAAGCGTTTTGAAGAGACGGGTTCGGTGGCAGAGACGAAACGGCAGTTTCTTCCAAGGCCCGCTTGGACGACGTCGACTGAGGAGAGAGTTCGCGCGGCCATTCGCGCGTCTCCGAAGAAATCGACGCGCCGCTGAGCTGCACAAACGGGCGTGTCGCGATCCACGGTCCAAAGGATTCTCACTTCGAAAACCGTTGATTTTGTGTAGACGCGAATAAAAGTTTATTCGTTTGGCCGATTTGGCTGAAACTTTGCACTTATCTAAATAAAGGTTTAAGGTATAATATGTCAAAATTTCAAAAAGATTGGCCAACATGGAAGCGAGTGGCGAGCGATCAAAGTCGGCTCCGATCCCCTGGGCCACCCTGTATGTATCAATAGGTGTATGCGCGCATATGTGTACGTATAGGTACTTGTTTGTGCTGTATGTGTATGTGAGAGTGTATTAGAGCGTACCGATGTACATGTGTGCAGCATATGTTTCCCTTAACGAGCTCGCTTCAAAGCGCACCTTGTTTAAGCAGACTGATCGACGCGCTGATGTAGGGTATGGACAGGCTGGCAAGCGCACTAATGTTGGCCCTTTAGCACACGCCTTTTTTTAGGAAATGCTGATGTCCTATGCTCAAATATGTACACATTTCCTAGTTTTAAAACAGAATGCTCGCTTCCATTATGTCTGGGTCTTTTCCTTAACCATGCGTTTCTGAAATTTAACCGATAAATTTCGATCTCAGATCCCAGTCAAAGTCAGGCAAATAAGCCCATTGAAGAAACCCTCAACAGCAGAGGAGAGCACAGTAATTCATATGTAGAAGGTAGTAATTTAAACAATATATATTTTATTTTTACCTAACATTAATAAATGAGCGTTTCACCTCTATGCTCAGGGCCCAGATAGCCGAGGCTCTTCAGAAGCAACCAGGAAATGTAGCAGCTAAAAGCGCATTCAACAGAGGCATTCAAAAGAGTGAATGATCAAGTGCAAAACTGCAGCGCTTTAGCACGACTTATTTTACGCAAAAATTTCGCTCCCAGATTTGGATGATCTTATCATTAACCATACGTTTTCCCAGTTTTGACCCAAATTTTTTGACCCAAGAATTTTGCTCCCAGCTTTTGACGCATCTGGGTCCTATCCTTAAATATGCAGTTTAACAGATTTGACCCAGAAATTTTGCTCTCAGAGCCAGAAATTTTGCTACCAGACTTGGACACATCCAGGTCCTATCCTTAACCATGCGTTTTTTTCAGGCTTGACCCAGAAATTGTGCCATCAGACTCAGAATTATTACTTTTTTTAATTTTTGGTGAGCTTTTTTTTTAAATAAATCTAAAGAAGAGTATCTGCAACCCAGTCCTAAAAATGCTTAAACATTTTCAGATGGGCTGATGGACAGAGGGACGAATGGATGGCAGATGGACGTACAGACAGACAGACCATAAAAAATGCATCATTTGCATATGAACTCGCCGTGTGGAGCTTTAGAGTAAACTCATGACATGATAGAGCCTAAGCTAAGGATAAGCCTAAGTCTAAGCATGCACAATTAGCCAAAGACATTCTGAAGGACGACATCTAGGGTCTAGGGCAGTGACAGCATGAGCAAATCCAGATCTAGTGGATCCATTAAGAATTGAACCAAGAGCCTTGCATGCAAGAGGCCGCACTAGGCGACGTACTGCCCATGTTACTTGTTACAGTCAATTTTGAAAAAAAAATCGACTTTCGAGTCGGCTCGCGGCCGGCTCGATCCCCCTTATAAGATCGTGCCGCTGCGAGCCGCATGTTGAAGGATAGGCCTGCCATCCCACCCACTCAGCCACTACGAGCCGCGCTCGCGCCGCGGGAGTGCGTAGATTGCAGAGTGGGCGGCGGCGGTTCTCTGTTGCTCTGCCATACACGCAGTGTCTTCCGTTCACCATGCAACACACACAACGTATGTTGCAGGACCGAGCCGTCGTAGCGGCCAGCAGCTGGGAGGCTGTGGGCGTGGGAGAATGGACAAGGCGCCGCCGCCCACTCCGCAATCTACGCACTCCCGCGGCGCGAGCGCGGCTCGTAGTGGCTGAGTGGGTGGGATGGCAGGCCTATCCTTCAACATGCGGCTCGCAGCGGCACGATCTTATAAGGCGGATCGAGTCGGCCGCGAGCCGACTCGATCGTGCCGATTGCAGATTTTATTTACACAATTGACTGTACATCGTGCTTGCTTATTTTAGTCACTTGTCACCGAAAATGCAGTGCTTCGAGTTGGCTACTTAAATTTTGAAGCATTGATCCACAGACCGAAGGCATCGCTAATTCGTCCATACAAGATGTTGCACTCAAATGAAATGATCTTTAGAAATAAAGGATACTATTATCAAATAGACGACAACTTTAAAGGTGTATCACTGTCAAGCACTACAATTCCATGTGCTTATGTACTGAACTGCAGTGCAAAATTAGATATGTGGGCAAGCAGAATTGAAAAGGATGGCATTCTTGTTACATATCAGCCCATTCAAATTCCCAATGGAGATTGGGAAGTTTATTCAGATCTATTCCCATTCTACTTTGATAGACATTCACAAAGATGGCCAATTCTATACTCATTAGATCCAACCGATCATGCACTACAGGAACATTGTCTGAGCAACTTCTTAGTACCAACAACCAGCTAATTACCAGCAGATGCCTTTGGTGGCTATTGGCCAATGACCATAATGTAACTTGTTGAATGTGGGCATATGAAGTACTCCACGAGAAAGGGGAAAGGACCGACGTGTGAGAGGACATGGGGCATGGGACATGGGGACCACAGTAAAGGACATAAAGTGGCGCGCTGCTGTATACCTACACCCATTGTCACCACTCCAGTTACTGCAGGGGTGGTCATTGCTCAAGAACAACTGACCTTTACGTCAGGCGCTACACCAAAGTAGTGGACTAGATCTAAGGACTAAGGAAGTCCTTGTGTATCATTGACAGTCATATTCTACAGTTCATGCTTTGTTGCATCATCTACAGTTGATTCTACCGTATGGTCATATTTGGCGAGTACTGGGTGCGTCTGCGCTCGGCAGTATGCTGCAAGCACTCCCACCCTCCGCTTCATCTCCAAGCTCTCAGTCGCAAGGTTGGGGCTCTACTGATGGGTAGCTCCCTAAGTCCAATTGCAAACTCGCAGCAGCATGGCTGAGTGAGGTGCTGGCCAGGCAAGTCATGCACCCTCTCTGAGAGGCGAAATCTTCCAATAGCGCCCCAGGTGCACAATGCTTGCAACCCCTCCTTACATGAGGGTACTGTTGGAGGGGGGGGGGGGTCCACTATTGGAGAGGGGCACTATTGTTTCAATCTCCAAATTTGCATGTGTAGGGCCAATTTTGCAATGCTTTAAGTAAGTATTTTGGCGTTCCTTAGGTAGTTATGGTTCAAAAATGCTGACACGCTGGCATGGTTATTAATGGTAGTATAACTGTGAATACTCCATAACTAACTGCTTGATTGTTGCTCACATATTATGCAAATCAATACGTTTTTCTTGCGCCCAGGGGCACTATTGGAGCGTGTGTACTATTATTTAAATCTCTCTATATCCATGGGCACTACTGGGGGGGGGGGGGGGTCCATATTGGAGATAGACTGTTGATGGATTTATGATGCAGATTTGCTGCTACTATATGTGTTCAAAATATCATTGTTCTGACAGTTCTCTCACCTGTGCGATTTATTAACTGCATGAAGTCAGACACTTTTCCCAGCTTTTGCACACCCCTGGAACAGATAATGTTCATATCATTGTATGGGGCTATGAAAATGATAAACAACTGCTGCAGCAATCTAGCTCGATTTTTCACATGGAATGCAAAGAAAGAGAAACAACAAAGCTGTCAGATGATTCACTGATATACATCAACTTGAAAGAAAGGAATTTACATGTCATTAGGTGCCCACCTGATGCCCAATTTGTAGACATTATTCGAGACTATGAAGAACGAACATCAGAAAGTGATGAAGAAGGTGAATCAGACATCAGTCAGGATAGGCCAATTTTCCCACCAACAGTGGCAGTGACTGAGCAATGGTCAAAACTGGATATATTTTATGTTAACCAAAACTATAAAATGGTTCATGTGACTGGTGACCTAGACTTCGACTGCAAGGAAAGTGAATGTGCAGCTACTGAAATGATACCATTCTGGGAATGGGATAAGCCGATGGAATTCAGAAATGAACTGTTCATTGATAGACCACATGCTATAGCATATCAACCAGGTTTGTGCAGATTAACCAAAATTACACAACTTGTCTAGGTTTTAGGTCTTCGTCTAAAGGTCAATTTGTCTAGGTTTTATGTCTAGGTTAAAGTCTACACTTTTAAACATCCAGTAAGGTATGTAGGTATCTCACAGATACTGTAAATCCCCCAATGAATGCCTTGGGCATTCATTTTTTTCAACCCACCCTATTTTTCTACCCCTTGCGTTTATTGGAGGCTTCATTCATTGGAGGGGGTGTTTATAAATCCAACCACTAAACCACTAAATGGCGTTGCAACAATGCTGAGCAGAGAGAGAGAGAGAGAGAGAGAGAGAGAGAGAGAGAGAGAGAGAGAGAGAGAGAGAGAGAGAGAGAGAGAGAGAGAGAGAGAGAGAGAGAGAGAGAGAGAGAGAGAGAGAGAGAGAGAGCGAGAGAGCGGGAGAGAGAGAGAGAGAGAGAGAGAGAGAGAGAGAGAGAGAGAGAGAGAGAGAGAGAGAGAGAGAGAGAGAGAAGTGGGTGTATAGAGAGTGGGTATTCAATTTGCAACCCACCTTCTACCCTGGGCATACATTGGAGGGGGGGGGCGGCATTCATTGGAGTATTTATGGTATACATAACACAGTAACAGTAATGTTTGTTGGGCCAGGATTTTCACGTATGGTATGAGTATTGCAGTGTCATATTTGTAGCGCCAAAATGCCAAAAAAAGCTGCTGTTGTTGTTTTAAATTTGTTATGTACTTAGAAAATACTGCAAAAACCTACAATAGTGCCCCAAGGCCACCATTGGAATGGGGTCCGCCATTGGAGAGGGGGCATTATTGGAGGATTTATGGTATTACACATCCCCAAAAGCCATCAGGTTACAGCGCATTGAATTGCAAAAAAAACTGCCATTCTAGGCCACATTGATGTGTTGGGTACAACGTCTAATAACAAGATAGCAAAATTGAGAATTCGTCGTCTATCATGCTTTAACCCAGCTGAAGAGAGAAACCCATTGGCTCAAATAAGTCACATGTAATTAAGGACATGTGCATCATTTTATGTGAACTGAAGACTGATACAAAAAGAACAGTCGCTATTGATCTTGTGTGTGCTTTACATCTGTGATGTGATGAACATACATCAAAGCCATATATCTGGGCTTTAATTTGCACATAACTCCCACAAAATGCAACTGAGTATGCGAATAACTGAAATGCAAGTGAAATTTGTAAACAATGTAGAACACATGCTAATGTTAACTGTTCAAAATTTCACTAAATTTTGCCAAACAAATCACGAGGTGTGGACCCCAATGTGACTACAATACTTCTATTAAGGAAAAATTTGCAGGTGGCTGCAAAAAAAAGGTGAATATGTGACGCTCTTTTGTTGGAGCCCAGTTTGAAAAAGAGGGTATCAATTAAGGCATGCCTCATTTATGTATAGCCACTTATGCTTTGCAGCTGATCAACTTCAGTTTGAACAAACTGTGTATAAAAACCGAACTAAACGCAGCAACATGTCACATATTCGGCATTTTTTTGTGTTCGTGTGCATAGAAAGGAGCAGTGGCAATTATAGGACCTAACTGGACTGAAACACCCTGCATTCACATATGCCGCATGACTAAATGCCACGTGGTTGCGAGACAGGCAGGGTCTTGCACATGGACCACTATGCAGATGTACGCACGCACGCACGCACACACGCACGCACACAAGCACGCACGAACGCACGCACGCACGCACGCACGCACGCACGCACGCACGCACGCACGCACGCACGCACGCACGCACGCACGCACGCACGCACGTACGCACGCAAACACGTTGTATAGGAGCAGTGCGTTATTGGGTAAATGCCAAAAAGGAAACGACGAATGGAGCCAGTACCGTATGTATACCTACACATCACTAACTGAACTGTAGTGGCAATCCACATCTCACAAATGTTAGCAAGGTGCCAATTATTTATGTAGGAACTTTGGCTGTGCCAGGTCGACGATGGTAATGACCAGAGATAGATGAGATGTGAAAGGATTCCTGTTGCATTTTGGGTGAGTGAGATGGCTCACACAAATAAAATGCCGAATATGTGACGTGTTGCTGCGTTTAGTTCGGTTTTTATACACAGTTTGTTCAAACTGAAGTTGATCAGCTGCAAAGCATAAGTGGCTATACATAAATGAGGCATGCCTTAATTGATACCCTCTTTTTCAAACTGGGCTCCAACAAAAGAGCGTCACATATTCACCTTTTTTTTGCAGCCACCTGCAAATTTTTCCTTAATACAGTGTTTTTTCGAAAGACAAACATCGATGCATAAAACCTATACAGGCACACGCATGCACGCACGCACACATGCATGCACGTACGCACGCACGCATGCACGACATATGTACCATGTATGACATATGTAGCATGCTTGGTAGAATCCCTCGAGTGCAGTAGGAGACACTCATCGTATAGAATGTGAGCATGTGGATTGAAAATAGGTACGCATGTCTTTTTCATTGACCAAAGTTGTGCACAACTAATTGTCATGCAAATGATACAAAGCAGGATGACCTATCAGCAAATGGCACAGCATGCAGAGAAACTACAAACAGAAGCCACTGCGGATAATTGTGTGTGTGTGTGTGCGTGCGTGTGCAGTTGTGCTATATTGCTGCATCGTAGCATAGTGATGTAAAGAATCAAAATGATCGCTATAACTAGGCGGTCAACTTTTGTGTTTTAGCCGAAGTGATGCGACGTACCCACATCGAGTTTTTTGTGAAGTAGCCGATTTGATGGTGTGCGTGCGTGCGTGCACATCTGCAGTGCCATATTGGTTCATCGGAGCATAGCGGTGTAAAGAATCAAAATAATCTACACGTGCAGGCGGTCAACTTCCGTGTTTTAGCCAAAGTGATCTGAGCTACCCATATCGATATTTATCGATTATTCCCGATGTGAAAATATTTTGGTGCGTCGGATCATGTTGACTTCAAGGAATGAAATGTTCGCCATCGAAGGGCAATCAACTTTATTATTGATGTTAATGCCCTCCGACGTAACCACACCAAAATATCGCCATTTTTCGTTTTCGGTATAATGGGGAGAGGCATTTTGGTGCGTTCAATTTGGTCCAATTGTCAAAAGGGGTCTATTCCAGGTCATGCCGAACAACTTTTTCCTTTATAGCAAAGCTCTGTGATAAGCCGTTAGCGCGCCTATTAAGGACAAACTTTTTGGCCGATATTTTTAATTGCTAATAACTCATTATCGGGGGCGAAGTTTTAGGTTCAGTGACTTGGCATAAACTTTCCATAAGCAACTGTTCAAGAAAATCTAAAAAAAATTGGGGGTTAATTGGGCACTTTTTTGAGATTTACTCTTGGTAGAAAACACCCCAAAAAAACGACTATGTCCGAAAAAACGCATAAAATCGGCGATATCTCGAGTTTGGTAGGACGCAGAGACGATTCCTTTGGTACGCAAAATTGCCATCATGGGTCGCTTACACATGCCAAGTTTCATTCCAATTGCCCACAGCACTAGCGAGTGGCGCTCCAAAAACTGGGAGGAGAACACGAAAAAAAAAAAGACACTTTTCGGAAACATTTTCGGGCGTACCCCCTTAACGCGCAGCAATACTGCAACGCGCTGTGGCACGTACGGTCCCCCCGTGAGTGCGCTTCTTTTGACCCATAACGCGCCGAAATCGGTTCAGCCAATCAAAAGTTATAGGCGATCAAAAATCCGAATTCTCGCGCGCGCAAGTCGTCACATATTAGGGTTGTACGCTGACGCGTACACCCTGATATTCCACCATTTTCCATCCATTAATACTGAGCTAAAGAAATTTTTGCGCTTTTCAGCTGAGCTGAGCTGCTAACGCCCACTTTAACTTGACGTTCTGAATGCATCCCATTTCCATGACCACCCTGTGCCACTTTGTGAAAGACTTGTTGCAGTGAGGTTCTCCCTTGAAGTCCACTCAAAGTTTTTTTCTATTCAGCTGCAGGACTTTTTGGTGCTTTATAGCCAAGCAATGCTTCTGCATTTTCTTGGATTGAGAAAGACATTCAGAACCAACCAATGAGGTTTAAAGGAGAGCCTACAGTGTGTTTGATGTTGTTCAGGGTCTAACTTACCTACCAATTTTCAGCTTATATCAGCACAATCAACTGGTATACTCTAACATTGTAAATGCAGATTTTAGAGTGAAGTGTAGCATGAAGGTCCCTAGGTGTGCCGAGGTCAAGACATTTCTCCAAACAGGCTTATTGGATTGTAAAAGGCCAGCCAATGAATGGTAAAATAGTAAAACAGGCAAATTGAATGGTGTTTGAGATCGCTAGAGCTCTCTCTCACTGACTCTCTCTTTGGGGAATCAGTAAAGAACCATTTACACCATCAGCCCAATATTCTCAATCAGTGCAAAGAGGCCATTAGGGCGTTTTCATTGGTAGACCATAATAACCGATTGGGTAAATCAAATCAGCTAAAAACCAGGTACAACTAAGCTAACCCTTCTGCACATGAGCTCAAAATCTCAATGAAATCCACATTGGAGCATCCAACGAAATTAAAATATACCATTGAAGCTGTGGTCCACCCTGTACAAAGCCATAAGTAATCCAGCATTGCATACACACTCACCCAATAGGTTTTAAACAAGTGTCAACACATTCAACAGTTATATGAATCTTTCCAATCCTGCACCTGCTAACAAGAAGGCTGATTTTCTGATTTTGCTGCAAGTTTCTTTTGAGTTGTAGAGTTGCAAGTGCAATACTCATTTGAGTTTAGAAGAACTTGAGCACAACCACACCATTGTCTAGTGCATGTTTCTGTTTCTGCATTGGTATTCGGGCCATGCATGCTGGTAGATTGTTCTATGAATCACAATTTGGTCTAGTGTATGTACCATTTTTGACATCCACATTCAAAACAGTTAAGTGGATTGGATGTACAGAGTGAGCCACATCCTATGAGTATCCAGGGTTTAGTTTGTGCAAATCTCTCATACTCAGCTGATGTACCAAAATTTCTCCAATAGTACCCCAGTGCTACCATTGTTATAGTACCCCACTGGCTACCCTCAGTCTCAGTCAACCCTCTTCTACTCTGGGCACTATTGGTCAGGGGCACTATAATTTCATAATGCTTTGTCTGCCATCAAAATGTAGTAATCATTCATTCATTTTCTCTTCTTTTTTTTTGGTTCATACACTGTTACTAGTCACTGACACATTGCTTATTAGTTACTGTGACTTCACCATTTATTCACCATTTAAAAATATTTACTACTTTATGTTTGCCCATATGTGGTGGATAGCATATTACACAAAATACTACCAGGGGCATGGGCACTATTGGAGAGGAGGTGCTATTGGAAGGGGGGGCTGGAAAATTTACAGTTGGTACCATACATTGTTAGACATTGCACTAAACAAGCACTCTCATACAGATTGATTGGTCATCTCTAAAGTGGTATTTTTTTGATGTCATACAGTTCCCATATTGAGTTTTTACTTATCGCATAAGTTAGTCAGCATTAGGCACTTATTTCAAAAATGTGTTGAAGCAAATGTTTCAACCCAATAACCTACAAAAAAGCGTGGCTTGGATCAAATGGTCCAAGAGTCCAGTAGCCATTTAGAGAACTGATACAATCAAGCAATCAAGGAGGTATTCAGCTTGTCAATGGGCATGCTTTGCTGTGCCAATGACTGATGAAATGCACATAACACAACCCCTTTGCCTTACTATTACATTGAGAAACACTTTGGAAAACTGGAAACTTCCTCATTCTCTCTATTCATCCACTCTCCATCCAATCTACTGCTGTCATTCCATAATTAACAGAATCAACACACTTCATTCATTTAATTTCTATGTTAATTATTGTGTTTCACGTTTGAGTTTTGTTGGCTGTCAACACAAGGGTCAACAATTTGCTTTTTTTTTGCTAAAAAAAGAGACTGATATATGGCTTACACGCAAGCATACATACTGTTTTTGATAGCATTAAACGAGCCATTCACATCTGTGAATTGCGGAAAATATTCCGGGCAAATAACAGCTATGGCGAATATGTATGAGAATGATCTGCTCAGTGAGTTGTTGAATATATTTGAAATGCCATGCAACCATTGTTCCATAAACCTGATAATTAGCTCCCTCCCTATTTAACCACCCAATAATCACAACCCATCCCAGAGCACTTTCAGTTTATTAGCCCCCTCCCCCTATAATTACCCCCCTTCCCTAAATGGAACATGGTCTTAAAGGCACATTTTTCTGTGTCTGAGTGTCTATGAGAGAGAAAATGTAGTTCTGAGAGAGGAAATGTATGTATGGGCGCATATGTGTATGTATGCACATGTATGTGTATATGAGAGTGTGTTAGATGTACCAATGTATGTGCACAGTGTATTTTGTTCCATTAAACAACCCTTCAATGCACCCCCCCCCCTATGATTAGCACCCCCTCCACCCCCATCCCCTGTCTCATAAGCACTCCTCCCAGAGTGCTTCTGATATTGTATCATAGGTTTTATGGTATTTCAAGTCTGTCATTAAAAATGTGTTACAAAGAATTGTATGATTATTTAACTCATCATATTTTAATTAAAAGAAGTCAAAGGACATGTTCAGCAGTGTTTCAATCATAAAAGTTATTCCCAGGTATACCATAAATCCTGCAATAGTGCCCCTAGGGCACTATTCTTTCAACCTCTCCTTACCCAGGGGCCCTATTCTATTGGGGGGCACTATTGAAAAGGGCTCTATACTTTCAACCTAAACAAATTTGAATGGTAATGCTAATTTCGCCTTCAAAATTAACGATTTTTCAGTGATGTTGAACACGTTTTTTTTCCATTTTTAATAGTGAGTTGCCATTAATAGCTTCTAAAAACGTCTATTACTGTAAATCATAAAATTTTGGGATGCAATCAGGGTGTACGCGTCAGCGTACAACCCTAATATGTGACGACTTCTCAATGCGGATATTTGAATTTGCGATCGCCTATAACTGTTCATTGCCTGAACGGATTTCGGCGCGTTATGGCTCAAAAGAAGCGCATTCATCAGGGGACCGTATGTACCACAGCGCGTTTCGGAATTATTGCGCGTTCAGGGGAAATGTCCAAAAATGTCTCCGATTAGTGTCTTTTTTTTTTTTCGTGTTCTCCACACAGTTTTTGGAGCACCACTCGTGAGTGGCGCGGGTAATCGGGATGAAACTCAGCGTGTGTAAGCGACCGATGATCACAAATTCTTCCTCCAAAGGATTTCCGTCTCGGTTGTACCAATGTCGAGAAACTGCCCATTTTATCCAATTATCGATTTTTTCCTTTGACATTTGGGCCAAAATTTTGTGCCCTATAGGCGCTCTAACGGTGCGTCGCAGCGCTTCGCTGTAAAGGAGAAAGTTGGTTGTCGTGACCTGACTTGTGTTACTTTCAACAATTGGACCAAGTTGAACGCACCAAAATGCCAGCCCCCACTATACCGATATCTCGGGAAATGGCGATATCTCTTTGTGGTTAGGTCGGATGGCCTAAACACCAATAATAAAGTTGACGGCCCTTCGATTTAGAATATTTCATTCCTTGAATATATATCCACACCAAATATTTTCACTTCCGAGATAATCGATAAATATCGATATCGGTAGCTCAGATCACTTTGGCTAAAACACAAAAGTTGACCGCCTCCACGCGTAGATCATTTTGATTCTTTACACCACTACACTCCGATGAACCAATAGGGCGCTGCAGAAGTGCACGCACGCACGCACGCACACACACACACACATAATTATCCGCAGTGGCTTCTGTTTGTAGTTTCTCTGCATGCTGTGCCATTTGCTGATTGGTCATCCTGCTTTGTATCATTTGCATGACAATTAGTTGTGCACAGCTTTGGTCAACCAAAAAAATACATGCGTACCTATTTTCAATCCACATGCTCACATTCTGTATGAGTGTCTCCTACTGCACTCGAGGGATTCTACCGAACATGCTACATATGTCATACATGGTACATATGTCGTGCATGCGTGCGTGCGTACATGCATGCATGTGTGCATGCGTGCCTGCGTGCGTGCGTGCGTGCGTGTGCCTGTATAGGTTTTACGCATTGATGTTTGTCTTACGAAAAAACACTGTATTAAGGAAAAATTTGCAGGCGGCTGCAAAAAAAGGTGAATATGTGACGCTCTTTTGTTGGAGCCCAGTTTGAAAAAGAGGGGTATCAATTAAGGCATGCCTCATTTATGTATAGCCACTTATGCTTTGCAGCTGATCAACTTCAGTTTGAACAAACCGTGTATAAAAACCGAACCAAACGCAGCAACACGTCACATATTCGGCACTTTTTTTGTGTGAGCCATATCACTCACCCAAAACGCAACAGCAATCCTTTACCATTGACCTGGCACAGCCAAAGTTCCTACATAAATAATCGGCACCTGGCTAGCATTTGTGAGATGTGGATTGCCACTACAGTTCAGTTAGTGATGTGTAGGTATGCATACGGTACTGGCTCCATTCGTCATTCCCTTTTTGGCATTTCACCCAATAACGCTCTGCTCCTATACAACGTGTTTGCGTGCGTACGTGCGTGCGTGCGTGCGTGCGTGCGTGCGTGCGTACATGCGTACATCTGCATAGTGGTCCATATGCAAGACCCTGGGGTCCTTCCTGCCTGTCTCACAACCACGTGGCGTTTAGTCGTGCGGCATATGTGAATGCAGGGTGTTCCAGTCCAGTTAGGTCCTATAATTGCCACTGCTCCTTTCTCATGCACGCGAACACAAAAAATGCCGAATATGTGACGTGTTGCTGCGTTTGGTTCGGTTTTTATACACGGTTTGTTCAAACTGAAGTTGATCAGCTGCAAAGCATAAGTGGCTATACATAAATGAGGCATGCCTTAATTGATACCCCTCTTTTTCAAACTGGGCTCCAACAAAAGAGCGTCACATATTCACCTTTTTTTGCAGCCGCCTGCAAATTTTTCCTTAATTTATTTTGGGATAATTGGGACATGACGTCAGTGTCGCAAATTTAATTGGTCCCAATTAAAACGTGTTGTAGCAAAGCTCCACACCAAAAAGTTGGGTGTTAGTTTGGATTCAGGAGGATGATGGTAGGGGGTGGAACTGTGAGTGGCTGATCTAGCTTACCCTTCCTGTCACAAACTGCAGTATTGACATGTTGAACACAGATGCACTGAGAGTGCAAAGGATGGGTCGCTTGCTCTGCTAGACGCAATTGAACGCCCACTGGGCTGCCGTGGCATGGCACGCAGCATGAGCGCTGGCTGGCAAATGCTATGAGCGCGCGTCTCATTGTCTGAAATCCTGTCGAGATATGCACCCTGTGTCATAGGTGCAACTGACCATCGAAACTGAGGGTAATCTGGGATTTTTCAAAAGTCGCTGGGGGTGACATGCATTGCCAAATTTGATGCAATTTCTCACATTCCAGCCTCGATAATGACCTAGAAAATGCTTTGTGTATGCTGAAAGCACAGCGCAGCAGGCAAAGTTTGGTAAATTTTTGGCCAAAAACGCGCTCGAAAGACTCCAAAATGGTCTGTAGGTGCATAAAATATGGTGCCGCAGGTGAAATTTGGACAATAAATACTGCTCACAGGCGCCTGAAAATAACACTTTGGAAAGTATGGGAAACACATGCAGCCATGTGGCTAACCTGCAATGAGTGCAGTTTCGACCAAAGCTGGGGGTGGTCCTACTTTTCATGCAGGATTGACCAAAGCTGAGGAGGGGGTGACCTGTACCTAGACACTACCCAGTTACACCTATGCCCTGTGTCTCAAAAGGAATTGTGTCCCAAATGTCCAAAATGAGTCCATGTCCCAAAACAAGATGGTCCCAAATTAAATTGATTTACAGTATTGTTCAGTAGTAGCCGGCATACACGATATAAATGTACCTACCACTGTATTTTTGCCCATAAAAGGCACATTGCATGATGTGCATACCCCTTACTATTGGAAGGGGTGGGGGCTACTTTCAACCTTACCATACCCAGTTGCACTATTGGAGGGGGCACTAATGTAGGATTTATGGTACATATATAACATATATTCTTAACTGTACTTTAAAACATACCGTAAATCCTCCAATAGTGCCCCCGGGGCACTATTTTTTCAACCTCTCTTTACCCGGGGGCACTATTGGAGGGGGGGGGCACTATTGGAGGGGGGGCTTCTATTATTTCAACCTAAAAATCTTGAATGGTAATGCTAGTTTCGCTGTCAAAATTGCAGATTTGTCAGTGATTTTGATCACTTTTGCCGCATTTAATGATTGATTTACCGCTAATAGTTGCTGAAACGTACTATTATTGGTTAGCAGTAGTGTGTATACACGATATAGATGTACCTACCACTATATTTTTGCCCATAAAAGGCACATGGCACAACATACCCCTTACCCCCGGGGGCACTATTGGAGGGGGGCTCTATTATTTCAACCTTGCCGTCCCCGCGGGCACTATTGGAGGGGGGGGGGTACTATTGGAGGGGGGTTGTATTGGAGGATTTACGGTATTCTAAGTTTTCATTTTTCAACTTTTTTGATTTTGGTGACATCACTACCTCCTACTATACAACTGTATGTTGCCCATATACCGTAAACCCTATAATTAGGCCCCCGCTTACAATTACCCCCGCCCCCTTCATAATTATACACCCTCCCAAGACAACTTTGAGTAAATAAGCCACCGCCTATAATTATACCCCCTCCCTAAATGGACCATCGTCCAAAAGGCACATTTTTCTATGTCTGGGTGTATGTATGGTCACCCCTATGGGTATGTATGTACACATATGTATGTGAGACTGTTGATATGGAATGTTAGTATAAACTACTTACTGATATGTTGTTAGTAAGTAGTTTCTACTAACACTCTATATTCTCTCGACTGCACTATTCACAGTGGGTTATATTCATCACTGGTATGCCTGCTATGTCTGATCTTCCAACACATCACTGCCACCCCCTGAGCGGAGGCTCACTTCTTCTTCGGCGGCCGGTGGCGCAGAGCGTCGGACGGTGGCGAGTAGCGTGGCGCGGCCCATCCTTTGTTTGCGCGGGTGGAGCGTCTCGGCAGCTGGTCGACGGGGTCGGCTTCTCTGTGGCGCTCCATGTCGTCATTGTACTCGGCCATGGTTTCTGCATCCGGCCGTCGGTACCTCTTCAGTTTTCTGTGCCAAATTTGGTCGTCGCTCAGCAGAAACTTGTAGTAGCTGACGATCTTCTCGACGGTCTTTGGCTTCGAGTAGGGTGCGGTGCCTTTGGGCGCGTGCGAGAGTTTGGTGAGCACGCGGTCGCCCACTTTATACTTTCCCACTTGTCGTCTCGGCACTGGCGCTGGCCACTCGTCGTTCGTGTCGCTAGCTTCTTCGTCGCCAGATGGTTGTTCCTTCTCGCGCTGTTCTTGCAGCTGGAACGGCAGACGGGCGTGGTGTCCGAGGAAGAGTTCGGTGGGGCTCTTGCTGTCAGCCACTTGCGGCATCGCTCGGTAGTGCGCCAGCAAGCGACGCAGGCCATCGCGCCACTCCCTCCCCTCTTCTATGAAGGTCTGGACGCCATGCTTGATGTAGCGATTGAAGCACTCGATGAGGCCATTCTCCTGTGGGTTGTACACGGCCATCCGGATGTGCTGGATGTCGCGGCTTTGCAGGAAGCTCGCGAACTCGCGGCTCGTGAACTGCGGGCCATTGTCAGACGTGACGCTATCTGGGTTGCCATACCGCGCGAACACGTCTTTCAACCAGTCGACGATTCTCGTCGATGTCGTTGTAGTGGTCGACAGGATCTCGGGAAACTTGGAGAAGTAGTCGATGAGGCAGACGATGTACTGTCCATTGTAAAATGGACCAGTAATGTCGATCGCATATTCTCTCGCTGCCTCAGCTGCCGGTCGTTGTCTCGTTGGGGGCGCGTTTCTTCTCGGCGTCGACTCTTCGCTGGAACGCCAATGCCGAGTCTTTGAGTCCCATCGCCAGTCTCTTGTACTGGAAGGGGCCTCTGGGTGTGATCGTTGCTGTCAATGGACGACTGTCTTCGTCGAGGGCAATATTGTAGTGTGCCTTCTTCAGGTCGAGCTTGCCTGAAGACTTGAGCGCCGCTGATCTCCAGGAAGAGGTCCTTGATTGTGGGCACTGGGTAGCGGTCTGGGACTACAAACTTGTTCAGCTGGGTGAAGTCTGTAGTGATTCGCACTCCGCCATCGCTCTTTGGGATGACGACCAGGGGATGAACCCATTCGGAGTGGTTGATCTTCTCCCAAACCCCAAGTTGCTCCATCAAGTCAATTTCTGTTTGTCGCCTCTCTCCTGGCGAGTGGGACTGACCTTAGTCTAGACGCACTCGGGATGGCGTCGCTGCTCAGCTTGATTTTGTGTGCCGACAAGGGATAACGCCCGATGGACTCTTGCGTTAGTCTTGGGAACTCCGTCAGGTTCGGCGGACGGTTCGCGTCCATCAACCTGACGAAGCGGTAGAACGCTCGAATCCATTGACGGAAGCTGGAGCTCGGCTCGCCCGGGTGCGGCAGGAATTGGTCCATCGCTGGCACAGCGAACTTGGCAGCCGTCACTTGCCCACTTCCTTCGGCCATCTCTCAAGTCACGCCACTGATATGTTGTTAGTAAGTATAGTTTCTACTAACACTCTATATTCTCTCGAATGCACTACTGTAAACCCTATAATTAGCCCCCCGGGGGCTAATTTTTTCGTTTGAGCTCTAGGAGGGTGTATAATTATAGGGGGGGGGGGCTAATTATAGGGGGGCTTATAAACTGGAAGTGTCGATGAGTGGGAAGATGTGTGGGGAAAAAGGCACGTGGAGGCGATTTTTGACGGAAAAAGGCGCTGTGCACACACGTTGGTACACTCTAACACACTCTCACACAGTCTCACATACACATACGTGTACATACACACACACATACGCGACCATACATACACCCAGACATGGAAACATGTGCCTTTCAGACGATGGTACCATTTAGGGAGGGGGTGTAATTATAGGGGGGGCTTATTAACTCAAAGTGGTCTTGGGAGGGTGTACTATTATAGGGGGGGGGCTAATTATAGGGGGGGCTAATTATAGGGTTTACGGTATTCACAGCAGGTTAAATTCATCACTGGTATGTCTGCTATGTCTGACCTTCCGACACATCAACTGTGTGAGAGTGTGTTGGACTGTACCGACGTGTATGTTCGCAGCGTCGTTTTTCCTTAAAAGTCTCCTCCACGCGCTTTTCACCAACAAAGGTCCCCACACATCGACCCTTCCAGTTTATAAGCCCCCTCTATAATTACCCCCCCGCCTCTATAATTATACACCCTCCTGGAGCTCGAATGAAACAATTAGCCTCTAGGGGGCTAATAATAGGGTTTACGGTATGTTGCAGGATCTATCTACCCTGCATGGTCTACCCTAGGATGGGGGTTGAACATGGTTCAGGCTATAAGATGTGCAAAATTGTGTGGTAAGATTCACTGTTAGTGTGATCCTTTAACCACTAAAACTTTCAAAAATTACCAGAGCACTAAATATAAACATATGTTTACAAATGTTCTAACTTAAGAACCACCCAACTTTTAAAAGAGTTCAAGCAATTCTCATTACTATAATGGGTCAAAATTGAAAGATGTTCAGTATCACGTCTCACAACAGATTCGTTCTGCTTTAGAAAATGAGTTACTTGCAATGTCACCATCAAAGTGGGTAAGGGACGCTCCGCTATCTGTAAGAATTGGAGATTTGTATGATGATACTAAAGGGACTTACACAATGCTTGGGATGGGCATGTGGAACAAAACAACTCTAAAGAAAGCGACTGCCAGAATTCTTTTGACAAATCAGCAAGCCAGCATTCAGGCAGTTGATACATTGGATCAGAAACTACAAGTGCTGCAGATGTCTGTGCGTAATTTGATTGGCTCCTTTCGACAGTGCGTACACAAATTCAAAACATCTACCCTTCCTATGGTGAATGATGTCTCCATGTCCAGTCTCTGCTTGGGTCTCTGGCCCCCACAGCACCACTCTAATCTGCCTCTCAAATTCCAACACCACCCAAATTTTTAGCGTCGCTCAAATGTATATATGTAGAGCATAATTTTGCAGACAAAAGCAGCACTTTCAGTTTACTTTAATGCTATAGGTGCTAAACTGCTAATTGAATGGATGTAACTGGGTGTGGGTGCACCACAGATTGTTGAACCAGCAAATTGTAGGGTACCTCTTGCCCATGGGGTCGCTATTAGAGAGGGGGTCCGCTATTATTTTAACTTCTACCTACATGTGGGTCCTATTGGAGGGTCCACTATTGGGTAGGGAGCACTATTCGATGGACAATTTACAGCAAAACTGCAACTGGTGCTCTTAGAGGTGATGGTAGTAAAAGTCCAGCAGACTTGTACTAAAGTCTACTTCATTGGTGTCCTCAGGGGCACTATTGTTTTAACCTTCAGCCACCTACTGTAAATCCTCCAATAGAAGCCCCACTCCAATAGAAGCCTCCAATAGTGACCCCAGGGGCAAGAAGTGTCATACGATTTGCATTATACAGGGACACAAATCAAGCAGCAGTGATGTAGAAGTGGTGTGTACACAGCTACACCCATGAATGAGTGACATTACAGGTACTTTGAACTGTTAATCACCTAAAAGACACAAAAAATTCCAATAGTGCCCTGAATAGAGCGAGGTTGAATGTATAGCGCCCCAGGGCACTATTGGAGGATTTATGGTATGTTGAATGATTGAGAATTAGTACTATTGGAGGGGGCACTATTGGATAATTTGCAGTACATTGCCTGCTATGCACTTTGTTCTAGGCAAGTGACAGTATTAAATTGATGCTGGGATCATCATTACCAAGTACCAGTCAAAAGTTTTTGTCATCTGGGTCATCTACTGAACAAGAAACAAAAGCCTCAATGACATACAAGTCGAGTACACACATTGAATTATTAAGAATTGCTGAAGTTGGAAGGTATGTACGCAATCAAATGGATTTGGGCGCGTTTCTGTACACGAGCAGGTTTGGTATGGTTTATACAATTCTGTAAAGCCTATAATTCCCCTTCTGCCCTCTTAAAATTACCCCCCCCCCTTCTCCCCACAAAATGAGCCACCATCTAAAAGGCAAACATTTCCAATGTTGGCAAATATTGGATGTGGCTGTGTATGCATGCATGTGTGTGTGTGTGTGTGTGTGTGTGTGTGTGTGTGTGTGTGTGTGTGTGTGTGCCTTTGGCAGATCATTTATATAGAGAAAGAGTAATGGGCCAAGCACTGAGCCTTGTGGAACACCGCTGGTAACAGAAGACAGCGACGAGTAAGCGTCGCCCGCCTACTCTAACCCTTTGCTCTCTGTCTGTTAGTCATCCTTCTACCCAGGCACAAACCCGTTGATTAATTCCGTATGCCTGTAATTTGCGTAACAATTTGGTATGACTAACAGTGTCAAATGCTTTGGCGATATCTAAGTATGCAACATCAACTGGCTGACCATTATCTACATAGGTCGGCTGTCCAATCATTGAGGCATTCGCGTAGTTGTGCTACTGTACAGCGCTTCTTAAAGAATCCATGCTGCACTTCCAAAACCAAACGATTTGCAGTTTGATGGGCAGAAATTTTAGTTTTTATAATTTTTTCTAGTAGTCGGCAGGTCGTACTCGTTATGCTGATGGGGCGGTAGTTCTTGGGCATTGTTTTTGAACCTTTCTTAAAGACATCAGTGACATTGGCCTTCAGCCAGTCAGCCAGGAAGTTGAGCAGTCGCTAGGGACAAATTAAAGACCTTTGTCAAAGGTTCAGCAAGCACCAAAGCAACTTTTTTTAAGCAAAACATTGGGAAAGCCATCGGTTGCACTCGAAAACTTATTCGGCAGTTTTTTGAGCTCGCTATACACTTCAAAAGCAGTGAGGGTGAACGGGGCCATGTGGACATTAGTTTGAGGGTCGAGGTTGATTTGGATGCCATCATCACGTATAAAAACAGAGGAGAACTGCGCATTTAGAAGGGTTGCTTTTTCTAAGTCACATGAGTGAACTTCCTTATTTTCAGCAGTCAGAGGTGGTATACTTATCCTGCTTCGTGTTTTTTTTTTTGAAGTTCGAGACCGAAGTCTCAGGCGAGAGGGGGACCGCATGGGCACAGTTTTGACGTGAGCCCCTTGCCCAAGGGGGTTACTGTTATTTGGCAGTCTTGCCACGCTGAGGATTGAACGCACCTTGCGGTTTGGAGCCAACGCCTTAGCCCAACTGCGCAAACAGCGTGTTCATGTGTGAGTTGACGTACTGCCAAAAGCGCTTGTCGGAATGGCTTTGTGCAATCTACCTTTCAAGCCTAAGATCAGCTGCGCGTGCAGCGTTCTGCGCTGCCTGGTTGGCAGCTTTCCACTGCCGAAGATCCTTCTCTAATCCCATCCTTTTAAACTGTGTGTGCAGCCGCTTTTATTTCTCAATTAGTCTGCGAACTACTTCGCCAGTTTTGCATCCGTGCCTTTTAACTTCAACAAGCGGCACATATTTATCAACTAGCCATTAAGTGTTCCGCTCAGTAGGTCCCACATTTGTTGTACGTCTGTGCATGTGTTTAGCAGCGTTGACCAGTCAATGCTGCCTAGCTCTACATCATCTGAGCTACATCCAACCTACATCTGAGCATTATTTTATTGGGCGAAACAGTCACATTAGGTCAGCTTGCATCCCTTGCCCCTTTACGCGCCTTACGTGCATCTCTACTTTCGATGGGCGAACTGAACCAAAATATAGAGTCAAAACCTTAGTCCAAACGTAGTCGTCCATACACTACAGCGCCGCAGGCAAACATTTTCCAGTTATAAGTGTGTAAATCTATGGGAAATTGGCCCATATTAGTCCGATTCGTCCCTCTTCCCTCTCGTCTGGGACCCCTCCGCCCCCTTTGCCTGCCCCCGCGACGTTCTCTGCCCCCAACGACAGCCCCCTGCCCCTTCTCTGCCCCCAACGCCTGCCCTCGGCCCCTTCTCTGCCCCCGCTGCCCCCTTTGCCGACCACGACAGGTGGGGGCAAGCCCCCCCGCCCCCCCCCCCCCTTGGATCCGCTAGTGAGAGTGAACGACATTGGGGTGGTTTGTGAGAACAATATCCAATAGGTTGTTCCCTCTAGTGGGCTTGGCAACATGCCGAGTAAGACCATGGGTCGTAAAGAAGTGGAGCAATTCTAGCTCGGCGGGACGGCTTCTAGATTGCAAAGATAAGCTCTTCCAATCTACGCTTGGGAGGTTAAAGTCGCAAACGATGACGACGGGGTGGCAAACCACCAGGAGGTCTCTTAGACAAGCCTGGAGGGGCGCCGAGTTTTCCGAAGGGGGGTCGGTAAACATTGATGACGCGTAGGCGTGCATTGGAGGAATTGCGGATGAGGGAGGAATTTGGAGACATGCAATTGCACGAATAGAATTAGGGATGCAAATTGCGCACCCACCACCCTGTCTGTTAATACAGTCAGCGCGAAAAATATTGTGAGAAGTGCCAAAGAGGATCTTTGGGTAGGAGTCGTCCAGCCAGGTTTCGCAAAGACAAACGATGGATCGCTGCAGCTCACACGACATAAATGCACGCAGTTAGCTTGTCCTTACAAGCGAGAGACTGCGCGTTTAGCGAGTAGAAAGCTAGTTGGCTTCTGTGGCGAGAGCCGTGCATTGAGCAACTTTTCGCATAAGCGGGTGCGGCGTTACAGCGGGCGGGGGTGTTAGAGCCAGCTAGTTTTGACTGACTCACGGCCCTGTTGGACTTCTTGAGAAACTCGTCGCGCTCCGCTTGGAGGAGGATGCGGCCGCGCCAGGTGACGACGTCCTCGCCCTGCTTGCGACGCTCGACGCGCTCACTGTTGAGAGCCGCGTTCTGCTCCAACTCGAGCGGCGTCAGGTCGGGTCGGACGTAGAAGGCCGGCCGCACTTTGCCCTCCTTGAGTCGACTCATGAGCAGAGGGCGCAGGCCGCGCAGGAAGCGGCCGCGCGACTCCAGGTCGGTGAAGATGATCTTGGTGATGCGCGGGTGGGCTCCGCGCTGCTGGCCGTGGCGGAAGACCCTCTTGACCGCCGTGGGCGGGACGTAGAGCTCCCTGGCCAGCTGCGGGACGGCCTCTGTTTCAGACTGTGTGGGCTCGTCGGACAAGCCCGGCTGGGGCTCGGGCAAGCTGACGATGACGAGGTTCATGGCTCTCTTCTCCTTGAGTTGGTGATGCTCAACTGCCTTAGCCAGCGCCAAGGCGAACGGCTGGCTCTGTAGGAAGTCGGGCAGGGCTCCGAGCTGCGCTGAGAGCCGAACCCGCCATGGCTCCGGGATCGGCGCGCTGCGGCGGCGGCGGCCGCGCCGACGCACTCGCGCTCGACGGCGGCGGCCGCTGGCGCCGCTCGGCTTCGAGCTCGGCAACTCGACTACGGAGCGCCTTGGCCAGCTCCTGGGTCTGCTGCAGCTCCAGTCGAATGGCCGCGACAGCAGAGCCGACCGCCTCAGTGACAACTTTCAGCATCATCCCCTTGGCCTTTTCATCCTTGACGATGAAATTGGCTTCGATGAAGCTTTTCATCTCGTCCATGTGTCGCTTCAGCTCACTCGAGATCTCCGAAGCGACAACACTCTTCACTTTCGGGCACTTGCAATTGCGCGGTGTTTTCTTGCACATGGAGCAGTTCATCTTATCTTAAGACAGATCTATTGCCGACTTTTTCTGCTCTTGAAGAGACGGAAGACACAGATGTGTGTGTGTGTGTGTGTGTGTGTGTGTGTGTGTGTGTGTGTGTGTGTGTGTGTGTGTGTGTGTGTGTGTGTGTGTGTGTGTGTGTGTGTTAGGGATGAGCACAGGCCTGCACATCTCGGCCCGGCCCGGCCCGCCAGATAGTCCGGCCCGTCCTGGCTTGGCCCAGCCCGTCCAACTGCTCAATATCGCAGGCCCGGCCTGGCCCGGCCCGCAACACGAAATAAGTACAGTCACTACAGTTTACAATTTACTGAAATACCATATGCCAATTTGCGTGATTTACTTAACGGAATGGCGCATCCACCTCTCAGAATCGCAGTTCACAACCATTTTACGGCCTTGCACCATTTGAGTGCGAAAGATGCGCGTCATAGAATACATAGTTGCTAATACGGTTCAGAATAGTCGCCGATACTTTACATAGGTATTACATAGGCATTACATAGGTAGCTATCTACGTTGGCCAGCCAAGAACCTCCAGCCCAGCCTGGCCCGGCCTGCACCCTCAAAACGCAGGCCCAGCCTGGCCTGGCCTGCAAAATGGGGCTGGAATTCCGGCCCATGCTCATCCCATGTGTGTGTGTGTGTGTGTGTGTGTGTGTGTGTGTGTGTGTGTGTGTGTGTGTGTGTGTGTGTGTGTGTGTGTGTGTGTGTGTGTGTGTGTGTGTGTGTGTGTGTGTTGAGCATCATTCCCACCCCTTACTACACCCCCCACCCTCTTACATGGCAGGAATAAAACAATTAGAGCCCCCCTGGGGCTAACTATAGGGTTTACCATATAAAGGGTGTTTTTCTAAAATTACCGTACATTCTCCAATAGAAGCCCCACCCCTCCAATAGTGCCCCTGGGGGCAAGTTAATTTTAAAATCAAGTTCTGAATGCTACACAGTTGCATTAAAAGTGCATGCATGGTGTGTAATCATGTGTGCATTGGAGGATTTAGGGTATCACATTTTTTGGATAACTTTTGTTTCCTTTGTTGGATTGGCATGAAATTGGAACACTTTTGCTCAAGACTTTGGGATTTTGTCTGAAAAAAAAGAATCGTCGAATTCGATTGAGGATTCCGAGAGTTTTGGTACTCCAAATCAGATATCGTTTTTTTGCAGATTTTACAAACTAAATCGTTTGAATCATAAGTATCCAGTACTGTATGCCAAATTTCATATGCTAAACTTTGCTTTTAGTTGGCATAGCTCATCCAATATTGTCGACGCACAGTATTCCCTGCTGCTGCTCAACTGAAACCACCCCCCTCTCCATGCGCCCTCCCCCACTCCATTGCCAAACTAACGGCTCATGTTGTTCGCCATTTTGTTTAGTTTGTAAGATCTGGCCAAAAAGTGACATCTGATTTGGAGTGCCATGACTCTCGGAATCCTCAACCGAATTCGACGATTCCTTTTTCAGACAAAATCTCAACATTCTGAGTATAAGTGTTATGAGGCTATAGTGCGCTGCGTCTCTGATTTTGCTGAAACTAGCCGCTTCAACTCAGGACTCCTGCTTGCAAAGTGCTCCAAAGTGGTTCAATATCAATATTTTCATGTCCTCTGTGATGACTCATCATCAATACAATGTGTCATAAAATCATGCTGCAAATGCTCAGTTGAAAAGCAACAATGACGAATCGGTAAAGTGCTGCAGCAAAAGCCAAAGGAAGTCAACCAATGCAACCAATGCACTTCTGCAATACAGGAAAACAGTTTACCTTTTTTGTTGTAACGCTTTATTCTTGCGTCATTACATCTCCAGTCATTACATTCGATAGTAAAAATTTGGCACTATACCATCTTTAGCAGACACCATAAATCCCATATTTAGTGACGGTGGGATAATTGTTTTAATAAGCCCTTCAGAGCCAGCTAATAATAATTGGCTTTTTTGTAATCTGCATGGTTGCTCACATATGTTCATGCATCGTGATCTTCAGGCGCAGTGCTGCAGCTTCCCGATCGGCTTGTGCACGCGCCGCTGACTGTTCGGTAGGCTGCCATAAATAATTGCACCGCTCAACATTTGAGCGACATTGAGAAACTAAATAATACGTTTCTTCTGAAGCTCCTTGACCGCTCTGTAGAACTCGTCGAAATTTGTGAACGGCCTCTCTTCCTCTTGGAGCGACTTGCCAAAGCGGCGCTCTCATCCTGCCTGCTTGTGCAAGGCCTTTGGACCTGCTCTAAGCTAGGATCGCTGTCCGACGCTTCCGATTCCCTCCCGGCGCGCCGCGGGCGAGCGTTTTTCGGCGGGCTTGGGCTTGAGGACTGGACTGGACTGGACTGGACGTTTTATTCGGTCTTCCTTACGTCGCTTTTTTTTTGGCTAAACACAATTGTTGCATCCGCGTCTGCTGCGTCCGAAACCTAAGCGAAGCCTAAGCCTAAGCGACGCATAAGCCTAAGCCAAAGCCAAAGCCTAAACATGGACTGGACTAAAGTAAAGTCTGGACTAAGCCTAAGCAAGCAAAGCCTAAAATTAAGAAAGTGTTCATCGGACGCAGCGGACGCGGACGCATCAATTGTTTTCAGCCGTTTTCAACACAAAAAAAAAACTAAAACAACGCACCACAAAAACGCTAACACTAAAGCATGATCACACCCCATCCTCAGGCTTAGGCTTAGGCCCAGGCTTATACGCCTAGGCTTACGATTAGGCATACACGCGTGTGCGTGCGTGCGCGCGCGAGAGTCCGTGCGTGCGTGCATGTGCGCGTGTGCGCACGTGCGTGTGTGCGTGCGTGCGTGCGCGAGTCCGTCCGCGCGTGTCTGTGCGTGCGTGTGCACGTGCGTGCGTGCATGCGTGCGTGCATGCGTGTGCGTCCGCATAGGTATGTTCGTGCTATTTTTACCCTCAACTTGAAACATGCAACAACTTGCAACATTTACAATTTGCATATTCAATGTCTCATATCTTGTGAATATGGTATCTCACAGGAAAACGGATGTGATATTCGTGATCAGCATGGTCAAATTATGTATGTCCCAAGCAGATTTGACACTGAATTCTCAAGTTTGATAAAACACATGCGCAATTTGCATATCTCCCAGATTACGGTAGCTACGGAACATCCGACCATACCTGTAACTGGGGGGGGGGGGGGTTGGGGGGGGGGGGTGTTTGGGGGCCCGCACTATTTTTCCAACACCCACCCAACTCCCCCCCAACCCTCCCCCCAAGAATTTTCCCAAGGGATTTTCACTCTGTCTGAAACGATAAAAGTGAGTAAATGTTGGTGTATTTCAGTGCTTTTCAGTGTTATATGACCATAAAACAGCTAAATAACACTGTTTAGACCCTATTTATAGCCATTTTTGACCAAAAAGTACCAGTATAACTCAAAAAATGGCCAGCTACCCCCCCCCCCACTTTTTGCTCCAGCCACCCCCTATCCCAAAAAGTGCCGTCTACCCCCCCCCCCCCACTCTTCCAGACCCGGTTACAGGTATGCATCTGGCTACTGTATGATGGTGAAATGTGCCAAGCCAGCTGCTCACAAAATTTCAGCTCAATCAATTCAGCACAACTCTCTGCGCTGCATTGCAGACAGAGCCCACAAACAGTGCTACTACTGTAGAAAAGGATAGTGCTATATCTTGTCATTTCAATTAAACATGTCCCAAGCCGATTTGACACTGAATTCTCAAATTCGATCAAACGCAATTTGCATATTCAATGTGCCATATCTCGCGATTACGGTATCGCACAGCAAAACGGATCTGATATTCGTGATCAGCATGGTCGATTACATACCATCCAAGCAGAATTGACACTGAATTCTCAAATTCGATCAAACACATATGCAAAAGTTGCATAACTCATGGATTACGGTAGTTTCAGAAGTGCCACTCTTATTTTGACGGTGAAATGTGGCAAGGAAGCTTCATGCAAAATTTCAGCCCAATCCATCCAGCACAACTCTCTGGGCTGCATTGCAGACACACAGACAAACATTGTGCTTTAGTAATATAGATTGTCAGCACTTGTAGTCAACTATTTAGCCTACACTTCTGCACAGTTTCTTTCACTATATAGGTAGCTCTAACACTATTTAGTGTATGTATAATACACTAGACCCCTAAATCGTGCTCACGCGTGGTAGCAGACATTCTGGGAGATGATTCCTACCATTGTTTGCCAGAAAATTTAACTAAAACTAAGATTAATGCAAATTTTCCCTGGTGGTGCACTTTATCAACTGTTGACTAAGCAGCATAAGTGACAATGACAAGCCTTTTGACATGTTTGTTACAATGTAGCTGTCCTGACAATGTAAAGGACATGTCAAGGTCTACACAAATTTAGTCCCCAATATCCTGAAGTATGCGACATGGATGAGGTCACTCATGTTGTGACCAAAGTAGAATATGGTGGAAGTGCTTCAATGGTGCTATCAACTCACAAAAGAGTGGCAAACATGTTTTCAGATACAAGAAATCCATCTGATGGATTGGTTAACTTGGCAAGTGAGTCCATTCAACCTGTATTCAAATTTAATTCTTGTAAATTTTGGAATATCCAGCTCATCACAAAAGAATGTGTATGAAATGGTAGAGCAGGTGCTTTACCTATTCCCTCTCGCCACCATTTGGGCTGCCTTCTGGCACATTGCCATTTGAATTAATGTCACTTTACCTATCACCTACATCACCTATCCCCAGCTTGCTCATCTTTAGTAGTAATGTGCCAGTCAGTCAGTAATGTGCCAGTAGTAGTAAATGTGCTGGTCATTGAACTGTACATACAGGGTGTTTTATTTAAAGTGCTTTATTTTTGTTTAAATGTTTTAATATTTTTAATGTTTTATTCAAAAAGTTTGCATGGTGCTTAGAAAAACACTCTGTATGAGGTACAATGAAAAGTGGCAACAATGTGTGTTTAGGAGCATACTACACAAATGTGCTTGACTCGGCAGGTCGAGTCAAGATGGATGACAAGGCCGTAAAAGAGTCAGAGGCTGCATCTGCAGTAAAAAACGTTGCTAAGCCGCAACTGTCAAAAAAGTTGCCAGTAACAAAGAAAAATACCAAGTTGAGAACAAAGAAGCCATCAGCAGCAGAACGGATAGAGCACAAATTGTCAATTGCACGATATAGGAAAGCGCACAGCAAATACTCGCAAGTATTCTTTAAGCGATTAGATACTCTGGAATTTACCAGAGTGAATTATTCCGCGACAAATCTTCATGAAACTGTCTCTGCAAGCCTGTTTTCTGACTTCCTTGTTGAAAGGGCACCATTGTATTATGCTGATGCTGTGGAAATATTTCACACATTGCCAACGAAAATTTCAGTCAACACATCAGTTCCCCTTGCAGTCCACATGGTATAGTGACAGTGCGTTTGCTCGCAGTCTACTCATTTAAATGATTAGTTCCTTTACTCTAACCTGCTACAACTTTAGTGTTGTTGTGACTTGTTGCTTACAGTACCGCTAAGAGCACATGTTTACTCCATTTTCGTGTGACTCCAAATTATCCAATTGTGCCCTCCTAGGACTATACTTCCAATTCAATCTCTTTATACTATTAGGGCATGGGGGCACTATAGGCATGGTACAGCGTTCCTTGAGTGGTTCGAGCAGTTCAAAGCAGTTAAAATGTCATTTACTAGTGGGTGTAGCAGGTTGGAGGTTCCTCGGCACCACCACTTTGGCGCCAGGGACATTTCGGTGATGAACACTTTGGCGCTGCGGTCATTTCAGCGCCGGGCGTTTCGGCGCCTTCTGGATAGATTGGAGTTGGGGGGCAAGCATTGATCCGCATGTTGATAAAACGTACGCCACAACGAACAACTTGTTCTGCCATGCGTGTGCTGTGTGGTGAGGAAATGGGGGTAAACTGCTACGTAGAAGTAAACTGCTATGGGAAAAATACTTTTTGACTTTGGACTGACGTATTTTTAAAAAAATACGGCATTTAAAAAAAAAATCTTTTATATTTTTTTAGAGTACGCATGTACATGTACCATACATCATAGTGAGCCATCCGCGAAGTGTCCAAAGCTTAAATATCCGTACATAAAGTAGGTCGAACGCTGTAAAACTGCCAAGCCATGTGTAGGAGTGTGTGTGCTTACGCACGTGTGTGTGAGGTGAGTGTGTGGGTGAGTGGTGCGTAAGCGAAATAATAAGCAACCAGGAGATTTGGCATCCAACAATGGGGCACGCGACGCAGGGCGCGACGCAGAGATTGAGGGCGCAGAGATGCGCTAGCAATAGCAAAAGCTAGAAAAAAAAGCTAGCAGAACCAATAGTATGGTCCGCGTCCGCTGCATCTAAAACCTACCATAAGCGAAACCTAAGCGTCATAAGAATATTGTGATGTAAGACAAATCGTCTTGTGTACCCACCCACGCAACTCACATGTGCTCTTCGATGTTGGGCACATGGATTAACAACAAATGTTTTGTGCAGGCTTACGACTCCGATTGACGACTATGACCTTACGATTACGACTACGACCGTATTTTTTTTAAATAAGGTACAGGTGGCGACGTATTTAAAAAAAAAATACGTGTATTTTTTTCGAAACAATACATTTGAAAAATACGCGCCCAACTCTAGTGCTACGGATGTCCTAAGCAGGACGCTGCATATATTGTATATTACACAAATATTGTACAAACAGTTCGTCATTGGGTGGAATGCCAGAAGCAAATGGCTTGTAGTAAGTATGTGTGCCTCACCTACACATCACCAACTGTACATCAACAACCCACATGTCACAAATTTTAGCAGGGCACCAATTGATTAGGCAAGAACTTTGGCTGTATCAGGTCCATGGTAATGGACAATGACAACGCCTGAGAGAGAGTTTTGGCTTGGCTGACTGAGTGAGATGGCTCACACAAAAAACGCCAGATATGTGACTTGTTGCTGCGTTTGGTTTGTATTTTATACATGGTTTGTTCAAACTGAAGTTGATCAGTTGCAATGCGAAAGTGGCTAGAAATCAGTGAGGCATGCCTTAATACCACTCCTTTTCAAACTGGACTTCAACATAAGAGCATCACCACATATTCGCCTTTTTTGCAGCCAGCTGCAAATTGTTCCATAATACAATGTTTTTTCGTAACACAAAGACAAAGACGACAACACAAACGCATGCACGCCATACAGACATACAGGAGCAGAACAGCATGCAGTGTAAACAGCAGGTGTGTGTAGTGGCCTGTGCCCATTTGCATATGTGCGTGCGCGCGTGCGTGCGGACAGACTCTCTCGTTCACTTTTGAGAGATAGTACATAATGTCAGTCTGAAACACTACGGTATCCAAGGGCAGAAGCGCGCCCCCTCCACCTCCACCCTCCAAGCCGTGATCAGCAAAGGCGGGCAGCAGGGCGAATTGCACAGACTCAGGCCTAACTCAATCATTTGCTTCGAAAAGGTTTATTAATGTGCATACTGCTGTAATTCACAGACTAAAGGTCGTTAGATGCAGTTAGTTGCTGCACTGTTTAGTCCATTCCTACATTGCGATTCAAATACTCGTTAGATGGTCGTTAGATCGGTCGCTTAGGATAGATAGGTCGTTAGATGCAGTTAGTTGCTGCACTATCTAATCCAATCCTGGATCGCGATTTAAATACTCTGCGCAGCCGCGGACTTCATAGACGTGCCAAGTTTCATTTAAATTGAATGTGGTGGTCCAAAAACTGGGTGCAGAACACGAAAAAAAAACGACGCCTTTTTGAAACATTTTTGGGCGTTTCGCCTTAACGCGCAGTAATACTAAAACGCGATGTGGCACGTACGGTCCCCCGATGAATGCGCTTCTTTTGAGCCATAACGCGCCGAAATCGGTTCAGGCAATCAAAAGTTATAGACGATCGAAAATCCGGAATCGCGCGCGCGCAAGTGCTCACATGTTAGGGGTGTACGCTGACGCGTACACCCTGATAAGATGAAGATTCCAAGGGCCGGTGTTGCAGTCCAAAACCGCCCCCTTGTTTTTTCTCCTCCCCCTTCCCTCCTGGCGGTTCTGGCCTAATCCAGAACCGCCCCTCTACATGGAAATCGCCCCCCCTCCTAGGTACGTGGATCACTCGAGTCTACGATTCACAACAAGGCGCGAGTCGCGATCGTAAAATGCGAACAGCCCAGTGCGACCTTTGACTGCCGCCTTCTTGTGCTGAATGCCATGGTACAAGTTGACAAGTCGCGAGCGGAAAATGCTACAGAGCAAGCGCAAGCGGCGCAGGCGCTCTCTGCTGTTTAGAAGGCCTGGCCTAGACGCCACTAGGCCAGAACCGCTGGGGGGGGGGCGTCTGGCCTGGGGCGGTTTTGAACTATGACACCGGCACCATACACGCTCGGCAAACGACGAAGTCATTGGCGTCGTCTCGTGCCACTCGCACGGCTTCAACGCCGAGACTGTCCGTCGACGTCAGACGCGCCATCACAACTCCATTGAATCACGACCGAGGCCGCTCTGGGCGCTCTGCCATTACAAGACGCTCTCAATCGCACCATTCGTCGTCAGAGGGTTGTCGTCGTCGTCGATTTCAGCGATCACGCCTGTCCAACATGAGGACTTCTTGCAAACGAAGGAGGCGCCAGCGACGACAAGTTCTTTTCATCTTCCTGCGGCGCTCGTGGCTGCTGGAGATATTGCAATGTGGAGTGAACCTTTAGTGGCAATACAATTGCGCCAACAATTAAACTGTCCCCTACACAAGTTCATGCAAGTTCAACCGTTCAACAACATTGAAGTTTAAAATGCGGACTGGCGCCAAAACGTCCAGTGCCGAAATGACCGCAACGCCAAAGTGCCTGGCGCCGAAATGTCCCTGGCGCCGAATTGGTGGACCAAGATGTCCAGTATCCGGTGTAGCTGTGTGTGTGTACTGGACACACATAAACGTAGCTGCTGCTGCTTGTTTTTTGTTCTTGCCTTCTACCGTGTATCACAAATCGTATGGTTACTTCTTGCACCCCCCCCCCAGGGGGCACTATTGGAAAGGGGGCACTATTGGTGGATTTAGGGAATTTTTTAGTACAGCATTTGACCTTCATGGTGGCTCATAATGAAAACCACTCTGTCAGCCTCATTTCTGCACGCATGGATCTCATGTCTTCTCACTTTTCCCACTTTTCCCACTTTTTGCATTCGAGATTGCAAAATTGAAGGTCACCACTATGGAGCCCTCTCTCTAATCTCTAATGGTAATAATCCATAAACGCACCTACAATCAGCACTTCCCCACTTGAAAAATGTAGCGAATCATGTCCACTGAAATGTTTAAGCATTCAGGTACCAAAAGAGTTGATTTGCTACAGTGGCAAACTGAGTCGAGTACAGAAAGAAGTGGACGATTTGATTTTAAAGATGTTGATGGACAGGATCAAAGACTATGACAACGTCATAACCAAGACGAAGGATGTTGCACCACTACCCTTTACACTGTTCCAGTCTCACATTATATCTTTCAAAGCTGGAGTGTCATCGCAATTGAACACTTTCAAGCAAAAGGCTCTACAAGTGTTGCCTAGGATCAAGTTTGCAAGTCTACCAATTGTGGCAACTACTGTAAATCCCCCAAGAATAACTCAGGGCATCCATTTTTCAACGCACCCTCTACCGTGGCATTCGTTGGATGGGGGAGTTTATGGGAGGGTGGGGGGGAGTGAGGTGGCAATCATAAAGACAGCAAGTAAATCCTATTACAACAATGCTGTGCAGACCCAATAATCGTTAGTCAAACATGACAATTGTACTGTTATTGGTGCAAATCGCCCTTCTGCAGCAGCTAAACAATAGCTGTTCCAGTACGTACAGGCAACATAGAATTAGCGATGTCACCTAAAAGTCTGAAGACATTTCTTTGTTTATTTTTTTTAAATTTAATTAAAAAGGTCAAACTACCTATTTAACACTTTCAACTTATTAAGAAAATCTGCCAACTTATTTAACAGTTTTCAAAATAAATTAAAAAAGTCCTTTGCTACTTTTATAATAAAAATGTAGTTTTTAATTAAAACAGTATTTTTAATTAAATTGTTTTTAATTAAAAATGTATTTTTTTTTGAGTGCATGGCAATTGCCAGCAAATAAACCACTAGTCGATGGCATAACTCATCTGAGAGGCACACACTGATCGTCCTCGACCTTGTCACCATCCTCCATCAGTAGCTGGTCAACTGCGAACGCGTTTGCGTCCACGCTTTTTAGCTACTATGTATTCCACGTGATGTTTGCATAGGTGATTCATATGACGATGCGTTTGTTTGTTAGTAGGTTAATTAGTGCGTTGTAGGTGGTTTGATATTGTGAAAGACATTCCTGTCAATCAGTTTGAACGTCTCAAGCAAGTGGGAAATCACTGCAATTGCAGCACAAAATAGAGCCATGCCATCATTTGAACGACAATCTGAATCAGGGTGTACGCGTCTGCGTACAACCCTAATATGTGAGCACTTGCGCGCGCGAGAATACGGATTTTCGATCGCCTATAACTTTTGATTGCCTGAACCGATTTCGGCGCGTAATGGCGCAAGAGAAGCGCATTCATCGGGGGACCGTACATGCCACAGGGCGTTGCAGTATTACTGCGCGTTAAGGGGAAACGCCCAAAAACGTTTCAAAAAAGTCGTCGTTTTTTTTTCATGTTCTCCACCCAGTTTTTGGACCACCACTCGAAAATGCCGCATCCAATAGGAATGAAACTTGGCACGTCTATGGACTCCGCGGCAACAACTTTGCCCTTTAAAAGCACGAGTGCCTACGTCTTACCAATCTTGAGTTATTGCCAATTTTATGCGTATTTCGGACATAGTCGTTTTTTTTGCCAGTTTCTACCAAGAGTAAATCTCCAAAAAGTGCCGAGTAAACCCCAAAATATTTTTGAGTTTCGTGAACAGTTTCACAAAGTCTAGGATGCTTGCCAGACTTTCAAAATTCACACCGCATAATGAGATATTGGCAATTAAAAATTTGGGAAAAAAAGTTTGTGAGCTATAGGCGCTTCAACGGCTCATCGCACAGCTTTGCTATAAAGGACAACGTTGATCACCCCGATGTGGAATAGGTCACTTTGGACAATTGGACCAAATTGGACGCACCAAAATGACACCCCCCATTATACCAATAACGGAAATTGGCGATATTTCGGTGTGGTTAGGTTGGATGGCACAAACATCAATAATAAAGTTGATCACCCTTTCATGGAGAACATTTCATTCCTTGAAGTCAACACGATCCGACACACCAAAATATTTTCACTACCGGAATAATCGATAAATATCGATATGGGTAGGTCGGATCACTTTGGCTAAAACACGGAAGTTGACCGCCTGCACGTGTAGATCATTTTGATTCTTTACACCGCTATGCTCCGACGAACCAATACGGCACTGCAGATGTGCACGCACGCACGCACACCATCAAATCGGCTGCTTCACAAAATAACTGGATGTGGGTACGTCGCATCACTTCGGCTGAAACACAAAAGTTGACCGCATAGTCATAATGATCATTTTGATTCTTTACATCACTACGCTACGATGCAGCAATATAGCACAACTGCACGCGCACGCACGCACGCACTCGCACGCACATGTACAATGTACTGTACAATGTATCGTCGCCATTACCATGTCATTTTAATATAGCTATTGCCCCCCCCCCCCAAGAACATCTCGGCGTCGAGCGAATTCGATCGCGCCATCGTACGCACATATCGCCAGGACGTCCACCAGCCGAGCTACACTTGAACATACCGTACTCCGACAATCTCCTCCCCATCTCCAGACTCCAACAGAGCGGCAACTTTCCCAAGGACGCCAGCCACCTGCCGACTAGTCTCCAACGTTCCAGCGTCGCGTCGGCTGTCAAGCTCGGCAATCACAAGCTCCCCGCTGACCAGTCTCCAACCGCGCCCTCTCATCCAGCCGCCGTCAGCGCTCAAGGCTTGCCCACGGCCCAAGCGGCGTCCCTCAGCTGACAAGAGGCGGCGTCGGCGCCTGCAGCAAGACCGGACTGGACACATGCGGCACAACCGGATGACGCCGAGATAGCGTCGCTTTCCCCTCCCCTCGCCGCACATAAGTATCTCTTACACTGTACTGCAGTGTACATTGTGCTTTTTAGTCCTTACCTTTCCATACCATACAGTGTCCGCGACAAAAGGGCCCCACCTGGCGGTTAACCGCGTTTACGCGTTTATGGGCGGTTGTACACACAAAAGATAGGCGTGGCAGCGCGCGCGTTCGTCGCTCGCTGACTGGGAGGGAGGCTCCCTCCCAAAGGGGGGAGAGGACGTCGCTGCAAACGCGCGCTCGCTACAGCATGTGCACGCTATACGGCTATAGGCCTTTAACACAGTGCTACAGCGTGGGGCGCCTCCGTCCCTCCCTCCCCCCCAGCGAAGGAACGAGCCTGCCTTGAGCGAGGCCGGTCACTTGGCTGGGTCCGCCATTTTGTGCGCGCCGCCATATTGGCCGAGAATGATAGTGCCATACGCCTGCGTGTGTGGTTGTGCTCTGCGATTTCTGGTGGAATTTCCTTCTTTCTCGGCCGCTTTAGTGTCGCTGCGCGTTTCTTTCTCTCTTAAAAGTTGTTTCTTTGAGGATTTCTCGAAATGCCCATGGACGTGAACTTCTCGGTCTTAGTTCGTCAGCGCGTCATGCAGCTGAAGAAGCAGCGTCTGTCGGCGCGCCAGGTGGCGGTGGTGCTTGGCGCGGAGGGCTTCGAAGTGGGCGTGGACAGCGTCCGGCACTTCTGAGTCCACTACCTGGAGCGCAGCCGCGCCAACGACGTGCCGCACACAGGCTGCGTGGACCGCCTGCTCCTGGAGGACAACGAGCTTGTCGTCACACAGATCCAGGCGAAGCTCCTCGACGACCACGGTAGCATTTCCACTTCACCCCTCTACCCTCCCTCTTTCGGGATTTTCATGGTAAAATTTCAGCCATCCCCATGGGTGGTCAATTTAAAAATGCGGAATTTATTTCGACACGTCAGTCCAAAAGTTCCTATATTTAGATTTTGGTGCCAAGTTTTCCATGTTGTTTGGCCCCCTCCAAATGTTCTTAACCGGGATTTTTATCCGGGATCACTCCAGACCCCGTCTTGATCCCCTAGACCTCAAATTTAGGAATTGTGGTGAGCGAGAAATATTCAAAATTACCGCCGCCGCCTGGGTTGTGTTTGTTGTCTGCTTTTACGTGCGTGCAGCTGATTGAGGTGGTGTGTTGCAGGTGAGGAAGGTGAACAAGGTCAAGCGCGTCTCCTGGGTGCAGCGCTGCAGCACCTACCTACCACTTCCAGGACTGCTTGTTCTGCAACGAGACGACTGTGCAGCTCGAGAGCAACAGGCGCAAGTGCTTCGCCTTCCGCAGCGACAAGCTCATGACCATTCGTGGCAAGGCCAGCGCCCCATCAAGGTTCGCAGCGTCCTGTCAAGTGCGTTCGTGCCGGAGTGATGGGGGGGGGCGTGAGCAGGGCGCTTTGTTGATCTGAAGTGGATACGTGCGTGCGTGGTCAGGGAGGGAGTTGCTCCCACAACAGATGTAGCCCCCCCTTCTTATCCAATCTTCGTGGGCACCTGTTAACAGACTCTGAATGACTACTAGGCTCAATAGACCTGGAACAATGATTTCACGCGCCAGAAGGTCACAGACAGGAAGATAATTGGGCGGTGGATGGGGGGGGGGAGCCCTTTTCAAGTAGCAAGTTGAGTAGGCAACGGCACTGGCGAGGACCAATGACCCCCCCCCCCTCCGCCTTTCAGTTAGGCGTCACCACAAACATGTGTTCTCTTTTGAGGTGTGCGCGCGTCGTGACGGTGGCAGCAGGCATGCATGCACCATTCCTGCAGATCCGTTCCAGCACTGAGTTGCTGTACACTGCCGTCGAGTCGACTTACCCGAACTTTTGATTTGAGTTTCTCATTCTGTGCGTGTCAACGTGTGCTGCACCGCAACCGCAAATGCTCAACGTCTAAGAATGATTGGATGGTTTCTTATTGATGTTGACATGCCATGCGTGAAGTACGTGCAACAATAACTCCAATTACAGTACGTGCGTGACCTCCACACTACAGCGCTGCTACACTGTACAGTGAAACACCGCGATAACTCCTGAGTGGGCGAGTCAGCACTTAACACTGAGCGCGGGGCCAGGCCACCGTTCGCCTGCAGAACTAGGGGCATCACGTGCTGGACATAGCTGTAACTGGGTCTGGAAGAGTGGGGGGGGGGGGGAAAATGGCCGAATTCTGGGGGGGGTTGTCTGGAGCAAAAAGTGGGGAGGTAGCTAGCCATCTATTGAGTTATACTGGTACTTTTTGGTCAAAATTGTGTATAAATAGGGTCTAAACAGTGTTATTTAGCTGTTTTATGGTCATATAACACTGAAAAGCATAGAAATACACCAACATTTACTCACTTTTATCGTTTTACACTGAGTGAAAATCCCTTGGTAAAATTCTGTTGGGGGGGGGGGTTGGGGGGGAGTTGAGTTGGGTGGGTGTTGGAAAAATTCTGTGGGGCCCCCAATCCCCCCCTCAGTTACAGGTATGGTTCTGGATGTAGCGACGGCAGAGGTCCTTGGTGACGGCGGCGTTCCAGAAGGCCGAGATGCCCGCCTTCAGCTGCTCCAGCGTTCGCGGCTTTAGGTGCCCCTTCAGCTGGTGCCATAGCTTCTCGATGCGCATCTGAGTCGCGGCTCGCGAATTCTATTCGCCATTCAGTTAGTAATTTTTAACAAACTTGGACGGAAATGCTGCGGGAGGGGGGGGGGGGAGTGGGGGGTAAAACAGAGTTGATTTACAAGCGAGCAAGGGGGGGGCCCGCCCCATCCTCTCCAACTGCAGGGATGGGGAGGGGAGTCCACAATGAACACATTTTGCATACAAAAAAGCCTTAAATGAGCACATTCTTTCAACAGGGTCAAATGAGATCTCCATAGCGCTATAGTCACCGACGTATCCAGGGGGAGGGCGGGGCGGCCGGCCGCCCTCCCCGTCTGGATTTCGCGGGGGGCGGGGGGGGCGGCGGTGCTGGCGCCCGGTTGGGTGGTTGGGGGGAGCAGCTCGTGCAGAGAGTTGGCGAGATGGCAGGGCGTGGCAGGGCAGCGCGGCGGTGGAGCTAAAGAAAGAAGGGGAACCAGCCTGGTGGGCATGACGATAACGAGTTGGGAAATTGGTAATGGTCATTCGCCGCCCCCACCGTCTAAAATGTGCTTGACTGACAGTGCTCAAAAAGGCATACCCCAAGTTCCTCGGTCCTCAGCATGACGGGGCACGTCAAGGTGCATGCACATTCTAACCGTTTGGTAGGAGCGTGATATCACTGATAACTTCTGTCAGGTCATCTGATAGCAGAAGAAGGCATTGTGGCAAAAACTAATGTGGTTTGTTCTCAATCCATTTACTGCGACTTTGAATGGGCTATTATTGGTTGATCAGTTTCCAAAGAACAATGGCGTTGCCACCGCTATGTAATGTACCAAATTTCCCAAGCCATTTATGGAAGGTGCTGAATTCCAACCTGACCCTTTCAACTAAATTTCATCACAATCAAAATTTGAAGCTCAGCATTGGAAACAGGGGAACGTGGGAAGCATGAAGAGGACCGAGGAACTCGGAACCGAGGAATTGGGCGCAGAGAAACTGGGGAACGAGGAACTGGGGGCTAACACTAAAAAACGCCAAAAGTGTCTGCGCTGCGGCACAGAGATATTTACGTTTCTTTTGATAGATTCTCGTTCACTCTACAACATCAGGACAATATTCTTAGTTTAGGAAGCAGAAATCAGTCGCTAAACAACCAAAAATCGCGAAACAAGAGAAGTAACATGCCTAGTGGACCTACCTTTTCAAAATTTTCATGACCTGATTTTAAAAACGATCGGTAAGTGGCCGAAAATCTCAAAGTGTTTGTTTGTGGCGCCATTTGTTATGTATTATTGTGTGCCAAAGCCGCCGCTGAAATGGCCCAGCATCCATAAATTTCGACAGGGTCCCCCCTTCTGCAAAATCCGTCTCTGTTGCTCCGATTTCGCCGCCCTCCCCGTCACGAAATCCTGGATCCGTCACTGGCTATTGTGGTATGTTGCTCATACTCAACGGGTCATATTCTCTTTTGCTGATAAATAATTGAACAAACCAAATTGGGGGCTCTCTAGCGGCCAGTCAAAGGAGGCGATGTCATCCATCTTCGCCTTAATCAATGCGCTGTAGACATAGTGCGCCCTAAAACCAGAATGACAAGCTCGCGATTTTGCAGAACCAGAGAGGAGAGGACCTGTGATTGGAGTCGTTGTGCTCAACCAAGTAGATGGGCGTGTCAGGGTAGCGATCCCACTTGAAGGGCACCAGACCCGTTTGCAGCAGGCGCACGTACAAGGAGTCCATTCGCGTCTTGCCGTCGAAGATGATCAGGCAGGGCGCGATGCGCCACTAAATTCCCGCCCAAATAAGCACCTTAATCAACACAGATTTGACTCGGATCAAGGAACGGAATGATCATTGGGAGACATGCAACGTTTTCCATTCTGAACCCCTCCTGAAGTTTCGTGCGGCCCCCATCCCCTCATAAGCTGCTGCCTCTGAGCCTCCAACCCAACCGACACTCACCCCCCCCCCCCCCCCACACACACACACACACCAAAACCAGGTTACAATGCATTTTGCATGTATGGCGGGAGACGCATCAATCATTCCTCCACCCAAAGCACACACACACGCACGCACGCACGTATCCACTTCAGATCAACAAAGCGCCCTGCTCACGCCCCCCCCCCCCCCCCGTCACTCCGGCACGAACGCACTTGACAGGACGCTGCGAACCTTGATGGGGCGCTGGCCTTGCCACGAATGGTCATGAGCTTGTCGCTGCGGAAGGCGAAGCACTTGCGCCTGTTGCTCTCGAGCTGCACAGTCGTCTCGTTGCAGAACAAGCAGTCCTGGAAGTGGTAGGTAGGTGCTGCAGCGCTGCACCCAGGAGACGCGCTTGACCTTGTTCACCTTCCTCACCTGCAACACACCACCTCAATGAGCTGCACGCACGTAAAAGCAGACAACAAACACAACCCAGGCGGCGGCGGTAATTTTGAATATTTCTCGCTCACCACAATTCCTAAATTTGAGGTCTAGGGGATCAAGACGGGGTCTGGAGTGATCCCGGATAAAAATCCCGGTTAAGAACATTTGGAGGGGGCCAAACAACATGGAAAACTTGGCACCAAAATCTAAATATAGGAACTTTTGGACCGACGTGTCGAAATAAATTCCGCATTTTTAAATTGACCACCCATGGGGATGGCTGAAATTTTACCATGAAAATCCCGAAAGAGGGAGGGTAGAGGGGTGAAGTGGAAATGCTACCGTGGTCGTCGAGGAGCTTCGCCTGGATCTGTGTGACGACAAGCTCGTTGTCCTCCAGGAGCAGGCGGTCCACGCAGCCTGTGTGCGGCACGTCGTTGGCGCGGCTGCGCTCCAGGTAGTGGACTCAGAAGTGCCGGACGCTGTCCACGCCCACTTCGAAGCCCTCCGCGCCAAGCACCACCGCCACCTGGCGCGCCGACAGACGCTGCTTCTTCAGCTGCATGACGCGCTGACGAACTAAGACCGAGAAGTTCACGTCCATGGGCATTTCGAGAAATCCTCAAAGAAACAACTTTTAAGAGAGAAAGAAACGCGCAGCGACACTAAAGCGGCCGAGAAAGAAGGAAATTCCACCAGAAATCGCAGAGCACAACCACACACGCAGGCGTATGGCACTATCATTCTCGGCCAATATGGCGGCGCGCACAAAATGGCGGACCCAGCCAAGTGACCGGCCTCGCTCAAGGCAGGCTCGTTCCTTCGATGGGGGGGAGGGAGGGACGGAGGCGCCCCACGCTGTAGCACTGTGTTAAAGGCCTATAGCCGTATAGCGTGCACATGCTGTAGCGAGCGCGCGTTTGCAGCGACGTCCTCTCCCCCCTTTGGGAGGGAGCCTCCCTCCCAGTCAGCGAGCGACGAACGCGCGCGCTGCCACGCCTATCTTTTGTGTGTACAACCGCCCCTAAACGCGTAAACGCGGTTAGGCGTAAACGCGTCG